>PVJL010004597.1:0-87500 GCA_004026885.1 Lyroderma lyra
ATTTCTCTTTCTTCCTGTTATCATTTATTGAATTCCTCTTTGGTGTAAATAAGCTCTGCCAACCCCAATGCTTGCCTAACCCTCTTACCGTCCGATCATTACTTGCTTTACCCAATAGGTCAGTAAAGGAATCCCTGTGGGGACAGACGTGCAGGTTGCATTCTGCTGGGGTTTCCAAGGGGTCTCTAAATGGCACGTAGCAGCTGCCCCGTCTTCTCTCTGGAACATGCATAACTTTCTGAAAATCCCCTTCACCTGACTTTATAATGTCCCATTCTAAAATATTCAGGTTACTTTTGGTTTTCCCTCTGTAAAAAAATTAATGGTCATGAAAGTATTATCATGTTTACTTTAAAGCACCTATTTTCTACATTTTAATTAAAAGTTGTAATTCACTGCGTTTTGACCAAGTTATCTTAACTCTTCATCTTATTGGTAATAGGTATTGGGCTAGATTCAGAGAAATACAGGCCTTACTTTAATGCAAACAGTAAAATCTCGGCATTTCTAGAGATATAGTTCTGTTCATTTCATGTGCTGCACTAACTCTGCCTTTTTAATTAGAAATATCCTCCTGCTTATGCAACAGTCTTGGGAAAGGGCCATTGTCTTATTCATTATGTATTCCACAAGAATCACAAATGGACAAAACCCGGCGTAATACGAGGACTGTTGTGCTATTAAAACACTGTAATAAGGTTACTTTCTCAGTAGAGAGAGCTTCTCAAATATCCATTTCTTTTTCAGAAGGTGAGCTGTGTGGAGCAGGCTGCGCCAGGCCCCCTTTTTGTATGTATTTTACGGATTTATTTGGGTGTACTTCCAGGACGAGCTCCTCTTCCTTTTTAGTCCCTGTCCTACCTTAAGGAGTGATGTCCTAGAAAGTCTTGGAATTTCTATTTTAGTCCTATAGTATATAAGAAGAAGTAGTTTAAAAATAATGATTGGGGGGAATCTGTAAACAAAGAATCACTACATTTGGGGTATTTCTATGCAATGCTGTCCTGATACATTTATCCCTCTGCTCTCCACCACCTAAAACACACATTGGTTAAGAATTCAATCTGCGATGGTTTTCATTAAGAATAAAATCTTGGATGGTACCAAAATGTCTTTTAAGAAAGAAAATGGATGTGGTGAAGAAGGGTGGGAGGCAGGGAAGGAGGGAGGGAAGAAAGGGAGGGAGGATGAGAAGGGGGAAGGAAGGAAGCAGAAAAGGAAGATTTTTTTAAGGGAGCCCACCCAATTGCAGCAGAGCAAAGGCTTATCTATATGCATTACTCTGATTTCAAATTATTTTTAGCATAGCTTTTATTGTACTCATTGTTACATACATAAATCTTTAAAGTAATATGTTTCGTAAGAAATGGTCATAAAAATTTACAGCCAGTAACTTTTCCCCTGTCCCTTACAATGATATTCTACTAAAACCATTAAATGGTTCTCATTAATGCCCTTTAAATGATTGTGTAATGACCCACAATCGCTTGTAAGTGAACAACCATTAAAGAATTACCAGTTCTTAGCATGCTTTTAAGTACAGCTTAAATACATGGGAGGTAACATATAATATATTAGAAAAAGTATTAAATTTGAAATAGTAAAAACACGATCATCACAAAAGAATGAGTAGGTGTGCAACTCTACCCTGCAATGACCACGGTTCCTACCGAACACATTATTACAGGAGATTTTCCAGTGTTTGTGCTTTTCTCATATTGAATCTTTTTCTTTTTTTCTGGGAATAATAATAATAATAATAATAATAATAATAATAGGACCCTGCCACAACAGGAATGAGAGTGCATACAAAAAAGCAAATGGGGAACATAATTAAAGCCATGTATAATAGACAACAACCCATCTGAACAAAAAGTGAGCAGTCTGTCCCCCAGCTATTGCTACAAGAGGGCAAATACCCATTCCTATGTGTAATCATACAGATAGTTGGTGTGGAATGGTCTAAGCACTCGGATGATTGCATTTTTTGCACTTCAAATTATTCTGCATCATGGCAATATGGTCAAAAATAGTAAAAAATAATAACCCTCACTAAAATTGAGGTCTGATTAATCCCCTGACATTCGAGGCATGTTTTGTAGCAAGCCTACCCACCCATGGAGAGTTGGGCAGTTGATTTACTCTGAACTGCAACTGTCAAATAAAGAGTTTGGTGGCGTTTGTTTTTTGAAGTCCTGTTACTCCCGACAGATCTTGTTTGTACTCAAGTGCCCTTTATGGAGGTGCGGCAGTAGAACCAGGGCCACAGACACCTTGCCACCAAACAGAGCAAGGCACCGGGGAGCACAGTGCCAGATTATATCAAGGGACAGAGAAGATCAAGTGTATGAATTAATGTATTCATGAGAGGGAGGAGAGAGGCGAGGGTGGGAGCAGTTTGGGGCCAGAAGGCACAGCTGCATATTTTCCTTGTGCCTTTTAAAAACTCAGGGTCAGCCTTGAATTCCCCAACTGTGTGGCATGTTCTCGGCCCCCTCGGTTGTTCACCCACTCCCTTTTCTGCTCTCCGGCAGGCTCTGCTTATCTCCACATGTGTAAACATGTTTTTCCTCATTGCACCCTCTGGTGCAGTGAGCCAATGGCAGGGAGGCGATACCTAATTGTACAAATGGTGACATTAGACTTAACAAAGGGGATCAGACTTGTTTCTCTGTGTCATGAAAGTCTTAGCTTAACTTTTACTTCCTCTAGGGGCCCTTTGCTAGCTCCACACAGTTGCTGCCATAATGCTTACCAAATGCGAGTTTAAGCCGCCTAAGATCTGGGAGGGCAGGAGCCATGTCAGTCCTGTTTGTGCCCAGATCCCTGTCCCTTACACAGTTCCTGACTATGCTGGGCTCTTAAATAAATACCAGGTTATTAAACTTACCCAGACTGTTTGCAGAAGAATGTCCATTGGTCAACGAAAGCTGGATAGTTCAAAATAGGTCACAACTGAAAAACAAAACAAAGTAGAAAATTTATGAAATTGTCCTTAGAAGGCAAGGATGGGGCCTGTCCAGGCAGAGAGGAGCCTGAGGCATTCCCAGGTCCCTTCTCTCTGTGCCCTTTCCGCTTTCGCATGTTGGTCTCACTCAGTCCCCGTGCTCGTTCAAGCCGCTCTGCTTCTACGTATCACTCCCAACTTTGCCCTTCCTCTTCCGCACCCCAAGCCCCGACCCCTCTAAAAGCTGTTCTCAAAGCTGCTCTCAGTTTACCCCAGTCCATGGATGTCTGCATGTTGAAACTTGATCATGTCGTGACAAAAGGGACGTTTTCTTTTCTGGGACTGCAGTGCTGGGTATTGGTGGGTCTGTGGGTAGCACCTCCTGGGTACCCTGCTCAGAGTGGTGGGAGAGAGGGGTGCATGGAGGAAGAGGGCTTGGATTTACTTGAAGACTAACCTAGGGAAAGCATTTCCCTTACCTGATTTGTAAATAAACCAAGCATAGAAACAAAGATGAAAACAGAGCACAAAAACAAGCCCTTTTATCCTTCCAGTATTTTCTTAGCTCCCTACCAGCTGTAGTGTCTCTTGAAGTCGGGACCTTTCCCACCTGTGAGTATAAGGACACATCCAACGCTGAGGCTTTTCCTGGGGTGCCTGGCAGTAGCTGCCATACCGTGTGTTAGTGAAGAAGCTCTGTTGGGCTGCCTGCCCTGCAGAGGACAGGAGCGTACGGCCTGGACGATTAACAGTACTCATGAGTCTTGTTGCCCAGTCCTGAGGTACAGCCACCTGGAGGGCAGTTTTCCAACAGTTCCTGTTGGTTTACAGCATGGCGCGTAGACCGGATAAAGTCCCAGGAGGTATTCAGAAGAGACGCAGTGCAGTGACACAGGTTAGCATTTGGTCACCATGCTGGGCTGCATGTCCCTTCTGGAAAGAGGCAGGGAGTCTTGGTAAAATAGCACAGTGAAGGATCCCACTCTCTGGTTCCATGTAAAGGCCCAGTGTTCTGCTAGAACCTTCAGTAGAAAGAACTGGAGTAGACTTGGACGTAAGGGCTATTCCATTCATTGACTCCCCAGATCTTTCCTTTTCTCTCCATGTCCACCAAGCGCTCATCGGCCTGATGACATTTGTGTGGTCCGGAATCCCACATGCTCTAACCCCCATGCTCTTAGAAAAAGATTCTTCTGGAGATAAGTGTTCATGATGAAAAATAGTTTTTTTATTGCTCTTAGAGAATGTATGAGAAAGTTTCGATTGTGGATTTTTGTTATTTGGTGATGATTTTTATTTTAACATTTCTGAAAGTTTCTGCGGACGTGGTCCTGAGTGTGATTGGCTTCCTGGGGACATGTCATGTAATTTGTCAAACATCATAGTCAGGAAGCGCAGTTAAAACAACAGGGGTTGAGGGAGAAAATGGTCTGGCTCTCAGATGGTCTAGGAGTGGACAGGTGGGACGTCTGTGTGTATAGTAGCTCCATGGTTTAGAACACAATGTACTGTTTGCCCTTTATCCTTCTTTCTATTGTAAATTAATTATTAGAGGGTTCTATTTGAAGCGCTTTTTTTGTCACTGGGTATCCTGTTTGAACCTGCCCCATGTGGGTGACTGCACCTGACTGTAATTTGGGGAACACAAATGGCACTGGGTCAGCATTTTGTGACTCCTCTACATTAATGTCACTCCCATCTCCTGGCACAATTCGATTCAAAGGGCTGCAATCATGAATGCATTAAAAATTGTTATTCTTAGACTGAATACCTGAAATTAGTCAGGACCCTGACGATCCAAAAGAGACTTCGTACAGTGCTCGGGAGCCCCGAGGAAGCGATCTTGTTGAAGCCTCTGCATCATTAGAGCAGCTCCGTCCGGCAAAGGTCTGTGCGGGAGGCTCAGATCGGCGCCGTGCCAGATAGCAATGGAAACCCGGATACGCACTGCGCTATTTGCCTTACAGAAATTAATTTTCAGCCTGCAACACCGAGGATTATTTAATATTTATCTTAAGTGGCAGGAAGAAGAATCTATTATTTTATGAGTTGATTTTGTTATTTTACCGGAGAGTTTCAGTCAGTCTTTCCAGTAGGAGACATGGTCTCCCATATGCCCTGCCTATCACCCTCTTTTGAAATTATTATTGTGTTTCTAAGTATTCAGCAGCAATGGGAAGGTTCATTTTTATCACTCCATTTCCCCAGTTGTTCCCCTGGGAAGAAAAGATCAGGTCCTGTCAGTGATCTGAGAGACTTTTAAGGTGCAAGGAGTCGATGGTGTTAGTAGGTGTCAAGCAAAGATTTCTGGATTGCAAGTAAAAAAACTGAGTTCTAGAGCGTCTCTCCACCTTTGTGACCTGGGAGAAATCCCTGAACTTTTCCAGAGCGTCCCCTTCCTCGTCTGTTCCTAATTAGTTTAGAGCCTCTAGTCCCTCCAGAGCTCTTTCCCCTAGCGATTTGTCATTCAGAAATGTCACCAAGGTCCTACAGTTCCTCCTTCTGTTCTGAAATTCCAAAGGGTTGTGTGCTGTGTTGATTGTTTGCACCCGTGAAATTAAAGCACTAAGAAAGAAATATGTCACTGTGTCGAATAAAAAAATGACTGATAGAGTATCAGGGGGACTTGAGTGTATAAAAAGCCACAATATTGCAAAGTACCTTGTAGACGGGAGCTGTTAAATATCAATGGAGCATTGCTGAGCCTGCACAGTCAGCACTTTACTGTGGCCACAGTGAGAGAGATGCTAAAATGTCATTTCATGGACCACATTATGTGCTGCTTACGATGACTATTCTGGCCATGGTTTATTACATTTTTGATAAATTGTAACTTCTCGGACCCAAATTTGGTTAGCTTATCTCTAGTGCCATTTAAATATCTTAAAAGACTGAATTTGCCCCAAAGATTTAATCATCATTCAGCAGTGGTCTGTAACCATGTGGTACTAATTTAAATTACTGTAGCAATGGACAAGTCTCTATCCAGAAATTAATAAATGCAATTTATAAGGAATGTTAAGTAACAACTAACAATTTAATGCTTTGTGAGTTTCAGCCAAACTGATTAAATCATTAAAACAGATTTCTAGGGATAGGGGAAGAGATTTTACCATAAAAGAGATAAACAGTTTGGGAATTGTATGCATTCTTTTAGACATTTAAGATAATTAAATCCAAAACCTATGTTAAAATAACACTAGAGGTCTGGTTTAAATCAGTCCTGAGAATTGTTACATTAAGAGTTGAACACCATCCTTAATGTCTGCCCCATTGTTTTCAATAGGCATTTGGGGACTCTAAGAGCACTAGGTCAGTTTGCAGAGCACGCTATTGGCAGAACAATATTGGTCTCAAGCACAAATAAGTGTATGCAATAGAACCTCCTTCTTACCATGATGTTTTTAGGTTTTTACTAAACTTAACTAGATGTTTAGAATCTTCTCAGATCTGTTGTACAAACCTAAAACTTTCTTATACATGGTTTTCAAATTCTTATTTATTAAAAAAAAAAGTGGTAAATGAATTTAGAGATCATAGCTGTTTTGATTTAATGGGCCATAAGTATAATATATACATGTATGGGCTTAAAATAATTCATTTTTATAACAAATTGTTGAGTGCTTGTATGTGTCCAGTACAGGTATGTCTTTGTGAAACAAAGATTGATAAGGCCATGGAAACACTCTATTTTCTAATGAATAATGATTTTGTAGGCAGCAAAAGCAGATGGATAGCCAGCCCTCTTGGTAGAAATGACCATGGGTTACAATAGGGTATATTCCATTTAAGGATAATTTTAAAAATCATTTGCACAAGGGCCTCAAGAGGTGTCCATAATCCTCCTTTACACTGTATGTGCAGCCCACCAACCCTGGTGGAGAGGGACTGACTATAATAACCACTTGTGTCAGGGCTTCCTGCCTTAACTGTGTGAATGCTGGATAGTGGTAGCTACAGGATGGAGTGGAAATGTGGAAGTGATTTGAAAATCTATTTTTTGGGTGTGCACAGTTAGTGAGTGCTACCTGGTTGAATTTTCACTGAACTGGCCAACTGTGTTTTGGTTAGGTGGAAGCAAATTAAATGCTCTACTGCCTGATAGGTTTGGAGTTCACTTTCTTCCACAATGAACATATTGTATTTTTGTAAAATGTGCTTTTCCTTATATGTAACCAATTATCCTGGTTTTGCCTGGGACCGAGGAGTTTCCCAGGACGCAGATTTGTTAGTGCAAAAACTGGGAAAGTCCCAGGCAAACCTGGATGAGTTGATCATCTTACCTTTAAACTTCTTACCTTCTCTATCTCGATTAATCCTATTTTCACCTAGTCAGTCATTCTGGACTTTTTCATTTATTTTTCCACATCCAAATTTTCACT
This sequence comes from Lyroderma lyra, assembly GCA_004026885.1. Taxonomy (NCBI): domain Eukaryota; kingdom Metazoa; phylum Chordata; class Mammalia; order Chiroptera; family Megadermatidae; genus Lyroderma; species Lyroderma lyra. The sequence goes on from PVJL010004597.1 coordinate 7,330, forward strand.
GAGTATCTTATTTCTTCCTCTTCTCCAGACTCTCTGTTATCACTGTGGCTGTAGCAACATTATGCTTTTGCCTGAGCTATTGATGTCATCACTAACCTGAACACCTCACCTGGAGATTTGCTCTCATCTCAATCTCCCTACCACTCAGCTTCCAATAATATTTCAAAATGCTTCTTTACTTCATTAATCCTTCAGTGTTACTTATTACATAAAATCCCAACTTATATACAAGGTTGGGGGAGATAAGGCCCTCCATCAGCTGGTTTCTGCCAGAATCTCCAGGCTCACCTCCATCCCTACTCTTTCAACTCTACTTTTAGCCATTTGGATCCACTTCCAGTTTTATGGGGGCAGAATACTAATTCACACTTGTACACCCTTGGTTGTAATATTTCCTATTTTTGGAATGCCCTTCTCAGCCCCTTTTTAATCTGGAAGGCTACTAAATATTTTTTAAGATCCAGCTTAAGTGTCACGTTCCTTTATGATATCCTTCCTGGCCCAAAATAAAATTGACCATTGTTAATTTTGTGTTGGACTGTGCCTTGGATATGCATCACGTACCTAAAAACACATGTTATACTTACTTACTTACTAGTTAGTCTTTTGTTCCAGATTTTGTATTAGTGAAGAGAAACTGATTTATTAATTTTTTTCCAGATTTTGTTATCAGGTCTGACACAAAACGGACACAGAAATGTTGATGGAGTGAATGAACAATCTCCTCCTGTCTCATGGGAACTACATCCTGAGACAGCAGAGCAACGTGTGTGGTGAGTCTCCAGGCAATTGGAGGACGCCCTTCTCATACCAGGTTGAAACTTTAAGTCATTATTTACTTGTCATTTCATCATTGTAGCATCTATTTGCTGATAGAGTAACTTCCAAAAGCAAATGTTATGTCCACATATTAGAGAAGTGCCACTTTATGTCATTGTTTTCTATTGGTTTTGACTGAAATCTAGCAAACATTGTTGACTGCCTAGTCAACACTCACCTCTCTGCCCCACCCCATGGCTTTCCCCTTCCAAACAGAATGCTGTTTATTTCAAGGTCAGCTCTCTTTTGCAGTATCATGTACTTCTGAAATGTCGCTTCTATTCCCAAGGGGCGGCTCCTGATTAGTCTAAGGCAGTCACAGTGGCTCCATTCCCCGAAGCTTCCTAAAGATGGCTTGATGTTTGGGCTTGTGATATAATTTTGGCCAATGAGGTGTAAGACAAGTCTGTTGGGTTTCTTTTGGCAAGGTTTCCTCTCACGACAAAGGTACTGAAGAAGACATGGTCTCATTATCTGGATGTCGTACTATCTGTGTGTGACACCTGAAACTACTATGGCCATGTTGTGACACTGAGGGAGGCAACACTGAGACCAGCATATCAGAAAAATAGAAGGAAACTGATTCTTGATCTCATTATGGAGTCTCTGATCCCACCCCAGCTAGAGTCCCCGACCTCTGTCTTCTAGACTTATAATTATGTTACATTGTCTGAAAGTCTCATAACTGACGTAGATAAGTTTAGCATTGTAATCTGAGAGGGATAGTGCCTTTTGTTCAATATACACCATATATTGAACATCAAAAGTAAGGATAAAAATGCTGAAAGTATATGTGGAATGAAGGCAGAAGCCAAAATAGCAACCTAAGAAGATTCAAATTCTACCTGTTTAACAGCTATGGTAATGTATCAGTCAATGAAGATTCTGTCTGAGGAATTGTACTAAGTGCTTCTAAGGAATACACAATAGGCAGCCACAACCTTTCTGTGTATGAGCTAACAGTCTCATTAGTGAGCTGGGGCAGTGACCTAAATTACTATACAATAAAAAAGCAAGTAATGGGATATTATAGTAGTGAGAGCAATATAACATTTATTAAACAATTACTATGGACCAGGCGCTGTTTATTTGCATCAGTTATATTTTCTCTCTCAAATATTTTCCTTACAGACCACTTCACAGCCTAAAAATGCTTCCATACAAGTAGACGTATATAAACCTCTGTCATTTTAAGAAAAAAAAAAGTCTTTCTTGACTTTGCTTTCTTATCTATACCATCTTACTTCCCTTTACAAACTTAAAAACTTCACCAGAATTTTTTTACAATAAAGTTTATTCCTTAGAACATTTTTTTTAAAATTCATTTTTATTGTTAGACTTATTGGGGTGACATCTGTTAGCAAGGATTACATAGGTTTCAGGCATACAATTCTACAGTGCATTGTCAACTTGATGTACAATAAGTTCACCACCTAGTGTGACTTCTCTTTCCATCACCTTATATTTAGCTTCCCCCCCTCCTCTCCCACCCCCTCCCCTTTCTCCCCTTAGAACATTTTTAAGTTTACAACAAAATTGAGCAGAAAGTATGGGGAGTTCCCACAAACACCCTGTCACCGATATACAATCTCTCCCACAATCAATAAACCTACATCGACACATCATTATCACCTGGTCCATCATTTACATCAGGGCTCACTCTTACAACGACGTGTATCTACCATTGCAGTGTCATACAGAATAACTTCACTGCTCTAAAAATCTCCTATGCTCTGCCTATACATCCCCCCTCCCTTCACCAAGTTTTTTGAAAAAATAAATAAATGACACTCCTTATGAGCCTTTGATTCTTTTTACATATATTCATTCTTATTTTACATATTTTCATTCCCCTCATTTTTCTGAAACTGCCCTGACAAAGGTCACCATTGAACATGATATTGAAAATTCAGTGGCTCTCCCCCTGCTAGTGCTCCCTCATAGCAACATCATCTATCCACTTCACGTAAGGCAAAAACCTCAGGCCCACACTTGACTCTCACCTCTTTCTCTCTCACTTGTTAATTAGGTTTCCAAAATTTCTATTGTATAAATTTCTCCTGAAAGATGTGCAACTTTTCTTGCCTTACCTTAGGGCTTCCATCATCTTTTCCCTGGTGTACTGTAAAAACATCCCAACTCATTCTCATGCCAACCTATCCCCCGCAGTGATATCAGAGTAACTTTCTAAAACACCTCTCTCTTCCTGGTAGTCTCTGTTTGAAATACTTATATAGTATCTCTTTTGCAGAATAGCATCTAAACTCCTCAACTTGGTCTTAAAGATCCTTGCAGTCTTGCAAAATTGCTACCTTCCCAGTGTTACCTCTCGCCACTCCTCCTCCGTGATCTCTCTTCTACCTACAATGAAGTGGTCTGTGTCCTGAGCAGGTGCATCTGTGACTTTGTCTAGTCTCCTCTCTGTGTGGAATGTCTTCTCTCCCTTGTCCAGGTAATGAACTAGTACAGCTGAGCCATATTGAAAATGTTCTGTGCTTTCTTGTCAATTGTTTAATAGCACTTTTAACATATCTCCCTCATCGAAACTGTTGTGCTATGTTGTCATATTTGTTTGTCTCTGTGCCTGATCCCTTCTCTTAAATGTGAGCTTTTGAGACAAGAACTTTGCTTCATTCTGCCTCATTCATCTCAACATTTTCAGCACCTGGTATAGTGCCTAGTACTTACTAAATGTCTGGTGAATCAAGGCTGTTGTGGTGGTATGAACAGAGTATAATGGTGATGGGAGCAATTGGCAGGGTACTTGTACTCATTTGTTCATTCAACAAATATTTGCAGAACACCTGTTATCAGCCAGGTACTCTTCTAGGTACTAAACATAATAATGAATAAACAGAGAAATATATTACACTCATGGGACATAACATTCTATTCTAGTGGGAGAAGACAGATACAGTGAATTTGGCAAAGAATCAGTACCATGAATGATGAAAAGAGTAAGACATAAATATAAGACACAGGGAGTGGTAAGGACTGTTGATAAACTGGGCAGGTCAAGACCCATTCAAAGGCATTTATTTAAACTCACATTAAAACATTAGTCACAGCAGCTACACGTGACCTGGCCCACTGAAACTATTTTGGGGCTAGATTTGGCCACTTGACTACCATTTTAAGGTCCTTGTTGCAAAGACATCTTTGTTCCAGATTCTGTTGCTTGAAAAAGTAGGGAGAGGCAACAGATCCTTGAACCCTGACAGAATTTTCTTAGTCTTCCTGTAGTCTACCTTGATAACAGCACCTCACTTTGTCTTATCCTCTTTATCCTGTGCCTATAATTTTATGATGTTTTCTCAGCAACTACAAAGTTGTCCTGAGAAACAGTCCAATTTTATTCCTTGGAAAAAATACCCTTGTGCTTGGATCACAGACCCAGCAATGGGAATGCAAAGGGGCGAAAAGAGTGTGGACGCTCTCCTGCCAGATTCAGAAGTTTTAGTGTATTAAAAATATATCTTCTGCAATCATCCTTTTTAGGGAATAGGAAAATAAAGAATTACTCGATTAATATGTATAGGTATGACTAAATGGCAGAAAAATAAAACCATAATATTTTAAAGTTGAAGAGACAAGGTAATTCTAGATTAACTCTCTCATTTTACAGACAAGGAAACTTAAGCTAAGGAATTAGTAACTTACCCAAAGTCATGTACCTGAATATATTAAAATAGTGTTAATGGTTGACCATTTACTTCTCCCACATGTTAATAGCCAAGAGTTTCAAACATTAGAAAATTGAAGGCTGTACTGGCAGACTGTAGGTGTTGTTTTTTTCAAATTTCCATGACCTAAATACCCAGCCCTTAATAGAGGAGAGACCTACGACAGAGGTAGCTGGAGGTGGATTACAGTTGATAGGAATACGTAAGGATGGTTCTTGAAATGCATTTAACTCTAACCTAAAAATTAAAGTAAGAGGCTTGCAGAGTTATAAAGTAGATAGTGTGTGCGGGAGAATAATAGTTTATGTGTTAAATCATTTACTTGTCTATTTATCCATGAAATCATTCATTCACTCATTCATTCAAATGCTGAACCCTTGTTATTACTTTGCGCTAAATGCTATGGAGGACAACATGTAGAAGAATGCTCCTCCCTCCCTGTGCTCCAAGAGCTCCCGGTCCCCCAGAGGAGCCAGATGTGCGTGTGCGTTCTTCTGGAGGGCAGGCCAGCCCGCCTGGACATGACGGCAGTTTGCTCCGTGCTCCGTGCTATACCGACAACGCTACCACGCTCACCCTAGTCGCCCTAACCGTGCTGCCTGAGCACTAATAATTCGCGGGAGAATCTTCTTCCCTCAAGCAAAAATAACCTGTTTAGGAGGTGTTCTGAAGAGGCTTTCTTCTTCATTTGAAGTTATATCCGCCAAGTGACGTAGACCGGTCCACTGCTCCGGGAAGGACCAAGGCTCCTGAGTCATCAGGTGGGAGTCATCCTCTGCAGCCATTGGCTCCCAGGAGCAGGCATTTCCATCCATTTGCCAAGCAAAGAAGAATTCACCACCTGCTTGAATCAGCCATATGTGTGTTCGTTGGGAGTTGTTACGAGACATACCCCCGACGAGAGCCGAGCTGCCCAGACAGCGCTCCGTTATCAGATGGGCCAGTGCCAATCATCATTGTTCTCGCAAGGTGATGGAGGGAGTTGTTCCCCGATAAAAGATGGTGGTGTTCTGGCAGGGTCACCGTGGTGTTAAGATGCATAGCATTTGTCAGGTTTGCCTAGGACTTCTGGAGGTTTAGTTATGAAACTTGTTAATTGAGCTATAAATATAGCTGCAGCCTTTGCCTTCCAGTAAGGCAGTGTGTTAATTTGGGTTTGGCAGGGGGATGGTGCAAGCTGCCAATGTTATGTTAGGATTAGTAACGTGCAGTACATTTTAACTCCACTTGCCCATGTGCCACGTTTTCCCCCTCTGCTTGTTATCTTTGTGAGAGAGAACGAAGAGAAAGCAAGCTCATTGTCATGGGCGTCTTACGTTAGGGATGTGTATCTGTGGGCCTGCTTTGCACTCTCCAAGTCGCCCAGCAGAGAGAGTTGGGAAGATACAGGAAGGAAACCACGTGCAGCTGCCACAGGGCTCAGCCACAGCCTTCTGCCCTGAGATGAGCATAACCGCAGTTGCCACCAAGGGGGCATTTGCTCTTGCTTTCTCCGAGGACCTCGGTCCTATATTTAGGACATCTCTGTACACTGAGGTAGGAAGGGTAATAAATACATGTTACCCATAATACAAACATGTTCTTTCCATTTATACACACATGGAATGAATTACATGTGTAATGGAGTCAGTTTATATGCTTGTTTCCTCCTCAAATATTTATTATAGGGTGAGGGTAGCACTTGCTCATGTCACAGAAAGAAAAAAATGTGAAGATTTTAAACTGTACATAAAAACAACTTTGGTTGTATACCCTGTGCTCAGAGAGAAAAGGGAAGTGTGCTGCAGAAGCAATGATCACCCTGCTAGTTTAGAGATGCTCGGTAAGTATATTAGTTGAATAAATGAATGAGTGAATGGTTGGGTCTCAGTTAAGCAGAGTTTTGAGACAGTGGCCATTGCAAATTATCCAGTCAGCCATAGCTGCTTTCTTTTCTTAAAACACATAAGTGACCTGGAAATAGATGGGCAGAGATGTGGAATTCTGTTTGTTGGCAAGGTGGTAGAGGAAAGAACTCACTTCCAGCTAAACTGGATCAAAGATTTAACTTTTTTTTAAGCACCTGGCTTGAGTAGAAGTATGAAAGAATATATAAATCTGACATCCTGTGTGGGTCTTTCTGGAGACAGTGCTGATTGCCTTGCCCTGGCTGTGAAATACTAGAGAGAGATCAGCTTGAACTAAATATTCTCAGTTTTTCATCCTGCTTTCTCCTTCATGGGCATGTCTGTCACCTCTGATATGTAGAAATGTCCACTCCTTTTCATTTTTTGTTTAATTAGGACTCCGGGTCTTTCTTTCCTCTTGGGTAGAGCTCTAGAAATGAAGATGTTATGCCATGGGCACAGAAATGTGCTCAATTCTAATGAAGATTGTGTTAATTTTGTTTGTTTGTTTTACAGTGAAACTGTAGCCTGCCTCGACTACACCAGCTGTTAATTGTGTTTTCCTTAAGTCCTTTTAATATTCACTTGAAATGCATTTTATAACCCATCTGGTAACCTTGCTGCTAACCAACAATTATAGTCTGACATCTGAATACAAAGAACTCGGGACAAGCCACAGTTGTACATGGAAACTTTTAAAACAACGTCTCCCTTAATATATTCTTTACTGAAAAACATTGTGAAGAAATGATTATAGCCTCACTAAGTTCTGACATGCTGAAAAAAAATGGATGTTCATTGTTTGAAAATTTGTACCGACTTAGGGACTGGGAAATTGTGAGCACAATAATAATAATAAAAAAGGCCCAGGCTATGCCAGGCAGTCCACTTTTCTTCCGCTCCACCCCATTCACGAACTTGACACAGCTTGGACCGATATTAATTCCAGCAGTTGGAGGTGGACTGAGAGTGAGTGCTATTCACAATGTGGTTACTTTGGAGACTGAAGGATCTGGAATCAAATGGAGAGGATTATTAGAGTCTGAAGCAGGGCTGCTATGGGCAGTTGTGGGTTTTCGTACTTAGGCAGCAGGCCGAGTAGGCAAGTGTGGGCTGGAATCTAGCCCTGGCACTGCTTGCCAAGCCGTGTGCCCCAGCCTGGGGCTGCATCAGCTGGGAGGAAAGGGCCCGTCTGCAGTTCATCTGCCAGGGTGGAGTGCCTTTTTGTAACTTGCACAAAGATGCACTGTGTGCCCGAGGTGGCCTTGGCTGGAAAAACTGTTGATGGGGATCCCGTCTCTTCCAGCACTATTGTGTATCTGAAACTCTCCTGGACTCTTTCAGAGCCTTCATTCACTTGTCCCCCCTCCCCCGCCATCTTCATTGGCGCGAGGAGGAGTGAGGTATCTGATGGGGGCGCCTGGAAGGAGAAACCAAGCCTGGATAGCTCTGCCCTGTCTTCTGTTTTTCTTTAGGAAACCAGCTGCTGGCAGGGAGCACACATCCTGCAGGTGGGTGTGGGAGGCGGGGAGTAGAGCAGAGAGCCTGGCTCTGCGCAGCGTCTCTAATTCTAGGAAGCTCACGTGCCCGTCTTTCCCGAACTTGCTTTACTCAGAAAGGTTATCATTTGCCCCCCGCATCGGCTTACTCTTCTATATCATCTTACAGTTTGTTCAGAATTCAGGAAGAGGGGGGCTGTCTACTGGGCTCCCACCAGGATCTTAGAGACCATACAATTCCCCCTTTGCCCCCACACCCATACTTATAACAGAGTTGTCCTTTCTGGCAGAAGCCATGACATGGTGGGCCATCGGCTGCATCCAGACTACATCATGTTTTGTTTGGCTCACAGAGAATCGTTTGAAACTAATTGCACCAACATTTTAAACTGGGAGATTGCATGTACACATCAAGATTTCTGGCCCTTCTTAAATGATAAAACTGGCACATCTGGCCACGTGGGCCTGCCTCCCCAAATGGCAACCACCAGCTTGACCTGTGCTCCCTTTTTCACGGACACACGCTCTACCCTCTCCACGTCTCCTGTGTGCCCTCCACTCACTATTGGCTCTTGGGCTGAGACTGGGTGTCAGCCACTATCTATCATTCCTCTCACACCGTTTTCTTTTGAAGTAAATGAACGTCTCCTTATTTTTGCATCCCTTTCAAAGCATTGATTGGGAAGACTCCATTTATGAAGACACATGGGAGAGAGCAAATGTCTTTATGCAATCATAGATTATTTCCATATGTTTAATGCATATTTTTTTCCTGGATGATTCACACGTTATGCTACCTATCTGGCTCCTAGAGTAAGTTGAGATTTCTTTAGCATTTTTTAGAGAAAGTCACTGTTTCTTTCAAAATATAATCAATGAAAAGAAATTTGCTGCTTCCCTAGGCAGACTATTCTACCACCTGGAAGCTCTTCCTTACCTTAACCTGGTACCTGCCCCCTGCACTTTGCACACAATGATATTGGCTCAGCCATCTGGTGTCAAATGAACAAATACCCTGCTGGTATTTCTTAGAATTGTTCACTAATATTTTTTGGTCTCCTGCTTTTGGATGTGATAGAATTTCACTTCCTCCAAACTCTTAAAGTTAGTCAAGGCACAATTCTTGGCTGTGATAGACTGCTGCTTCCACTTGGCAGCTTTAGTAGATCTTGGAGATTATTGCTTTGTCTTTTTTTTTTTTTCTGGGATAAAATTCCATTTAATACATGTTTATGTGTTCTCTAACTATCTGACAAGTTCCCATCCTACTCAATTGTAAGAAAATTTCTATTAAGATAATTATTCCTGTGGTCAGCTTTGCCAACAGCTGCAGAACACTCCAGAATAGTGTGCAATGTGCCTTGAGACCAGAAAAAGGACGGTGTGACCCATTGCTTATTTAAGAACATGTCACACTGTGCCTGTTTGCCACTTCATTTCGCCCTATGTTGCTGCTGATAGGAACACCAAGAAACATGCCATGGAGAACACAGGTGCCTTTCATGGCCGGGGAAAGAATAGTTATTCTCCAGACCTACCATTGAGTTTCTGCCATATTTGAATGTGTCCAAACTCTCCTTAAACTTGCTGAATATTTAGCTTTTATCTGTAAGCCTATACTTACTTGAAGGGAGTGAGCTCTAAGATTTACTGAGTAGTACACAAAGGAGTACTACTCCCTTTGCTGGTTCTGAACAATATCTTCCAAAATTCAGGAAATATCCTCTAGTTCTAGTACTCTGAAAATTGTACAGGTATAAGCTGTATCACCTTTGATTTCATGAACCTCCCCTGTCTTATCCAAAAAAGACTGTCTTTTTCATGTGGGAGTTGCTTATAAGGAGTTTTAAATATTCTTAATAATGGATCAGAATTAAAACAGCATATAATACGTTATATTTAAAAAAATAAATCTACATCCATGTTAGTGCCTCCTTTCCTGTTTCTGCCTAATTGTGTGACGGGATGGAGTGAATCACAGTGGCAAGGAGGAACTAAATGGAAACCATAGAGAGGAAGCAAAGGTCTTGTTGTTTTTCCCTACAAACCATCTGCTCTCCCTAGCTCGTATTCAGGCTAATGGGGGAGTAAGGGCTGAAGGTTGTAAAGATCAAAGTGGAACAGTAGGCTCATCACAAGTATTTCAGTGGGAAAACCATTTTGATCTCCTACATACTGATGATAACTTTGGGCAAGCTACAATGGGAAGAACTTGAAAATCTGCAATAACAAGGTTCTAGATCCACCTCTGGCGGTGATTAGGCCATTCAGCTTGTCTAAGCCTCATTTTCCTGGATTGTACACTTTGTGTTCTGCCTACCTTATTGAGGTGAGCTGAGAGTCAAACATAGGAGCGTTCCTTTAAAGTGGACTGCCCTGAATGTGCTACATTCGGAGTATTGGCATATTTTTAGGAAGGGATGATTTTCCCCAAAGCATTCTGGGCGGCCTCCACCCCTGCCATCTCCCCCTCCATAGCCCTGAATGGGACACAGCCTTACTGAGTAACAGTTTGTCTACTGCACTAGGTGGTCATAACTTCTCCCCCTGCTTCTTATTGAAGTGCCCAAGGAACTTAGCATTCATGTCACCCCCTGGACTTTTCACTGAGCTTATGTGGGAAGTCGTTGAGGTCACACAAAGGATCTAGAAAAGCTAATGTCTGAGAAGGCACTGGACTTTTCTGGTACGGGTACCTCAGTAGTGCGACAGTGACACCCTGGGATCACCAAGCCACTGGAAGGGTTCTGAAAGGGTCCAAGGATGCCGTGGCAAAGGAGGTTTGCAGAGCTCTCGGCAGGCCGTGTGCACACCAGAACCTCCTTCCTCCTTTCTCCGGGGTAGGGTGTGCCTCTTCTCTCCTCCTCCCAGTTCTGTCTCCAGGAATAAGTGTTTCCTAGACAGGCCTGATTTAAGGACCCCAGCTCCAATCCCGAGAACAGGCCACGTGGGTAGTAAAATGCTCCACGGCAGGGACTAGGCATCTTCCAGGGTGTCTTCTGGATACTTAGCAGTTTCTAGTGCTTTGCGTTTAGTGGCTCTGGGAGCCTACTGACGAGTCGTGTACGCTTTTCTCTCAAGATTGGCCTCCTCAGGTGGGACTGCCTGTAAATCATTGCTACCAACTTATTTCCCATTTTTTAAATGAGAATTCTTTTGAAGTCAGATCAGCTATGTTGTGGACTGAATTGGTGAAGGAAGGTGCCAGAGGATTCCAGGGGATCTGTTCGGCCCTTCACAGGAAAGTGGCTTGTGGGTGAAAACAGAGGTGTACCTGTATCAACAGGTGGTACCTTTTTATGTGTCCTCTCATCTGCAGCTTATCTGGGGTCATAAGACTACGTAAGCTGCCAGGGAAGACTTTGCGATCTACGCCCGGATGGACGGATTTCTGCTCCCTGCAGTCAGTGCTTCACTAACCTTGCTCTGCTCCCCATCCCCTCTCCTCCTTCCGAAGTAGATAAATGGAGTTCTCCCCAGCTTTTCTTCTTAATTAGCTATCAAAATTTGAGGTTTCACCCAGACTTTGAGGGCCCTTCTGACACTGTTTTAAGAACGTGGGGGTTGCCCTGCTGTCCTTGACCACCTTGCCCCCTTCCGTCAGCGGTCTCCGGGATGCATGCCACCACACACGTATTTTCTGCCTGGCTCCCACCGCCAGTTCCGGTGACGGCGGAGCTCCTGATCTCTGTTTGTATGTAGAGCTGTCTGAAATGCATTCAGGATCTCCTGAGGTGAAAAGAGTTACACGAGGTCTGACAATTAAGTTTGTGAACTTGCCACGGTGCGCTTACGTTAGCAGCACTGTACAAACACATCAGTAAGGTTGTATAACCATGGCATATCTGTGTCTCACAGCCGTGTTCGTGTCAGTGTGTGGCCGTGTCTTGCTGAGCGGTGTTCATTATTGTTGTTGCATGTTTTGGTGTGCTGTTGCTAGAATGCTGGAGCTTGAATTAGAGCAACAAACAAACATTAGCTTTCTGGTTAAACTTGGCAAGAGTGGAAGTGAAATCAGGGACATATTAGTCCAAGTTTATGGGGATAATGCCATTAAGAGAACAGCAGTGCATAAATGGATTAAAAGTTTCTCTGAGGGGAAAGAAAGTGTCACTGATGAAGAGAGCTCAGGGCAGCCAGTAATGAGCAGAACTGATGAAAACTGCAAAAATTCATCAAATTGTGCATCAAAATCATCAGCTGACTGTGAGAAGCATAGCAGACCAAGTAAACATCAATAGGGAAACAGGAAAATCTTAACTGAAAATCTTGGCATGAGAAAGGTGTGTGCAAACATGGTCCCGAAGGAGCTCACTGATAAACAAAACCAAGGAGAGTTGAAGTTTGCCAAGACCTCTTAGAGAAGCAAGATGGTATTTTGGGCCCTGTTACCACTGGTGACGAAACATGGTTGTACCAATAAACCCTGAAACAAGGTGTCGAAGTGCACGATGGAAGTCAGCCAACTCTCCATGCCCAAAAATGTTCTGTCAGTCCAAATTGATATTGCTAACCTCGTTTGATATCAAGGGAATTGTTCATTATAAATTTCTACCATCTGGACAAACAGTGAACCAAGTTTACTATTTGGGAGTGCTGAAAAACCTGCATGAAAAAGTTACAAACCAACTTGAACTTTTCGCCAACAACTCATGGCACTGTCTGTAAGGGAGTTTTTAGCCAGTACAGAAATAAGTGTATTGGAACACCCTCTCTAGTCACCTGATCTGGCTTCCAATGACTTTTTTCTTTACCTGAAGGTAGAGGAAATATTGCAAGGAAGACATTTTGATGACATTCAGGACATCAAGGATAATACGACAACAGCTCTGATGGCCAGTCCAGAAACAGAGTTCTAAGATTGCTTTGAAGGGTGGACTAGATGCTGGCATTGGTGCATATTACCCAGGGGGCATACTTCAAAGGTGCCCATAATGATATTCAGCAGTGAGGTATGTAGCACTTTTTCTAAGATGAGTTCGCGAACTTAATCGTCAGACCACATATAAACAGAGAATGTTATTATGGATTCTTACTACAGATGGAAATGACTGGGTATTCTCAAAATAAATAACATTTCACATTTTTATAGATCTGTAACATAATATGCATGTGTGTGTGTGTGTGTGTGTGTGTGTGTGTGTGTATTTATATTCTTTCCATCTTGAATACACAGCCTCTCTTTCCTCAGCACTTGGATAAGCCATTCATTTTGCCTCCTGCTTTTTTGATTCTCTTCTTAAGAATTCATTTAATTGTTGCCAGCATTTAGAGAGTTAGGATGAAGCGGTTATAGGCTTCCTGCTAGCTCCCGCCAGATAAGCCTGCCGTGGCTATAGCAGTTAGGAGAGCTGAATGCTGAAAACACTTAAGTTCTGTTTTTCCACTTCCCTCTAAACAGAGATCAATCAGCTTGTGGCTCAGCATAATTACAAATGGAAACTTCATGAAGAGGTGCCCAGAATCAGAGGATACAGGGTAGGGCACCTAGAAGTTGCTTGTTTAGATACTTTGGGTGTCCCCCTCCTCCTTTTATTGAATCTGTGTATTCATTTTCTCTGACGTCTGGCAGGCGAAGCATGCCATGTTTCATTTACACACGGATCTACTTTCAGTAAAACCAACCAGTGAATGGAGGTAAATGAATAAATGAGTGATAGGGTTATCACGTCTGTAACAGTGCCATTCCCCAAGGAAAATCCCGAGTTATTGGGACCCTATGCTTGGAGTTCGCAGAAAAGAGTAAAGATGCCAAAGATTTACCCCGAGCCAGGGAGGAGGAAGATTGGCATCCCCAAGCAAGTCCAGGCAACACAAGACAGACAACATCTGGCCTCGCCAGCTCCACCTGGCTCCAATAAAGGACTGGCTAACATCCTTGGCAGTGGCTGTTGGGAGAAGCAGACAGAAGCCAACTGCCCCGAGGCTGGCCAGTCCTGGTGGGAAGGAGGTGTGGAAGGAGGAGTAGCTGGGTGAGAAGGCCTCAGGCCCTCAGTGTGGTGCGGAAAGAATGGCTGACTTGGGGGAATTCGGGCCAATTAGAGAGTGATCCTTTCACTCTCAGCCATCTGGAGATGCCTGTAAGGGGACTGAGCCTATAATTGGGAAGCTATCCTAAATGACAGCTCCCAAATTTTAAGAGGATTTGATAAAATTTGAAACTGAGGTGTGTTGAATGCCTAACACATAAACCAGCTCTTTGATAGGTGCTGGGGTCAATAACAACGGTAATTCTAATAGTGAGCATAACAAGATGGTGATGATACTTGCTAAGCTTTCATGAACGCTTATTGAGTGCCAGATTCTGTTACATGTATCAGCCTTTTATGCCTCACAATATTTTGTAAGGTAGGGACTATTGTTATTATCCTTTTCACTTTAGAATGAGAAAACCCAGACTTAGGGAACTTGAGTGATATGCCCTGGGTCACAGACCTAGATGGCGTAGCTGAGACTGGAACCCAAGCAGTCTAACTCTTCATCTGTATCCCAGACTACACTGAGAAATATATGGTCTGTACTTAAGGAACTCATAGTCTAGTAAATAAGGTAGAAATGAAAGCAAATACATAGTAGTAATGAAAATAATTCCACTGTAATGTACTCTGTTACAAAGCAAATTCAGGTATCATGTGGTTGAATATGGGATATTATTCCTGGCTTCAAACTCATTTATTACTAAAAAAAATTAAGGGCATACTATCTCAATTTATATTTTTAAGATGAAATTTTTTTGGACTTCAGTTGTAGTAATATGGCAGGGTGTCACTGTATAGTAATAGTGCTAGTAGCTGATTTGTATAGTGTACTAATAGTAGTTAACTCTTATTGGCCATGTACCATGAGGTTATTAATTCTAGTTTGTACAACCATCCAGAAAAGTAAATCATGTTATTATGAAGTTTAAATGATCTACCCAAAGTTTACAGTTAGTGAAGTGGCAGAGCTGGGATCAGAACGAAGACAGAATGACTCCCAAGCCAATGCTTTCTTTGCTGTGCCATCCATATTGCCTCTCTCCAGAAAAATGGGATGGATGAAAAGAATGTCCATGGTATGGACACACAGAGGAGGAAACCTATTTAATTTTGTGAAAAGAGTTTGTGTAGAGAAGGAGGAGCTGACATGTACTGACTTCTTCTATGTCCCAGTCCACTCCACTGAGCAATTAGCATGTATTCTTTCATTTAATCTTTGTAAAAACTGAGCCAAGTTTTCTGGACGAATAAGAATTTTCTCAAGAGACTGTGGGGAGGTAGGGCTATTCCAAGCAGAGGGAATAGCATGGAAAAGGGTATAGAGGCATGGAATGTTATGGTATGTTTGGTATTATGGCAGCATAAAGGACAGTGCAGAAGTAGAGGGTGTGGGTGTTGGGGATGGAAGATTATCAGTGATGAGGTCGTAAAGATAGATCTGTAGTGATATCCTGGAGGGCCTCAGGCAGGAAAGACAGATCTTTTCCCCAAGACATCAGGTAGGTGGCAGTGAAGATAAAAACCAACCCGGGAGAAATTTAATTTCCCTGAAAAGTCTTAAAAAGTAGAGCTATTATCCCATTTCTTTTAAACCAATAAGGAAACAAGTTCATATAGAAAGATGAAATTTATCCAAAAGCATGCAGTTTGTAAATGGCAGGACTGGACTTTGAACTCACTTCTTTGTGGCTCAGAAACCCACGTTTCTTTTACAATCCCAATATGTTATTGCCTGAAGTAGCTCAGTTCGAGAGATTGGGAAGGAAATGAGCAGACGGTGGGTGGACAGAAAGGGCTCAGAGGCTTCAGACCTGCTTATCCACGATGGTCCTGTTGCCAAAGTGAATTGCTTTCTTCTTAGAGATTTTTATGAAAATTTCTAATATTACTGTTGCCACTATGAATTTTTTCAAATGTCAATCAAGAAACTTGATGTTGTAAGATGGAGTCACTCAAGAGTGTGAAGAAAGTAACCACTTCAAATAAAGGTGGAGCTTCCCTAACCTCTTTCCCTGGCTAGGTTAGCACTCTTACACTTAGAGGGGAGGGCTGCCAAGGTCGCCCATGCGCAACGACGCCAGCGAGGACCAACATCTCACCAGCAGTCCACTTGCCTAGTCCCAGCACTGAGCTGTCTCCAGGTGGAGTACAAGCCCCATCTCCTACCCATACAAAACTGCCATGTGGGTTAGCAGAAGCCACCCTGCGGGAAGAAGGAAGCATCAGTAACTTGGAAGTTCCTATCAAAAGTTTGATCTAGTCTCCACATTTTATGTCATGGGGTACCACCGTGACCTTTGTTGGCATGATTTCTATAAATGGTAGCATTTAACTCCCAATTTAATGTTGCTTTCAACCACTATGTCAAATTGTTGTTAACCCTCCCATGCAGTGAAGCCTCTTGATTGGCACTATAGATTGTGTTGTTTGGGTTTGTTTTCTCTCCCCCCGCCCACTACTTTTTTATTTATGTATTTTATCACTTTATTTATTTATTTTGACACTCAATATTATTTTATATTAATTTCAGGAGTAGAGCATAGTGGTTAGACATTTATATAATTTAAGAAGTGACCCCCCTGACTAGTATAGTACCCACCTGGTGCTACACATAGTTATTACCGTATTATTGACCATGTTCTCTGTGCTGTACCTTATATCCCATGACTGTTTGTAACTACCAATTTGTACTTCTTAATCCTTTCACCTTCTTCACCGTGATCCCAACTGCCATCCCATCTAATATCCCAATAAGTTCAGTATGCATCTGATACCATACATTATTACAATATTATTGACTGTATTTCTAATGTTATATACCTTACACCCCTATGACTACAGTGTAACGACCGCTTTGTACTTCTTAGCCCCTCCCTTTTTTCACTCACCCCCGCATCCTCCTCCCATCTGGGAACTATCTAAATGTTGTGTCTATGAGTTTGTTTTTGTTTGTTTGTTTATTTTTATTAGATCCCACTTATAAGTGAAACCACATTCCATCTGTCTGTCTCTATACTCCACTCAGCACAACACCCTCCAGGTCCATCCATGCCACCGCACATGGCAAGAACTCATTCCCATCACGGCCAAGCAATATTCCCTTGTACATACACGTCTGCACCACCTCCCCTTTCTCCAGTCCTCTGTCAGTGGACACCCAGGCTGCCCACACCTTGGCTGTTATAAATAATGCCGCAAGGAACATGTGGGTGCGTTCGTTCCCTTGAAGTACTGTTTTGGATAAATACCCAGAAATGGGACTACTGAGTCCTTCTTTGTCTCGTTGCCTTTGTCTTAAAGTTTATTTTAACTAGGATTAGTATTGCTACCTCAGCCTTTTCATTTGCTTCCATTTTCGTGAAATATCTTTTTCTATTCCTTTGCTTTTAATTCTGTGTGTCTTTCAATCTGATGTGAGTCTCTTATAGGCAGCACATGGAAGGGTCTTGGTTTCTTATCCACTCAGCCACCCTATCTTTGATTGGAGCATTTAAAGTAATTGTTGATAGATATGTAGCTAATGCCATTTTATTATTCATATTTTTTTCTTTTTTATTATTATTAGTATTATTTTTTATCTTAAGTTCCTCTGATATTCCTTGTAATACTGCTTTGGTGGTGATGAACACCTTTAGTTTGTTTTTGTTTGTTTGTCTGGGAAGTACTTTATCTGGCCTTCGATTCTAAATAATAGCTTTGCTGGGTAATACTGGTCATAAGTTCTTACTGTTCATCACTTTGAATATTTCGTGCCAATCCCTTCTGGCCTGTAGTGTTTCTATTGAGAAATCAGCTGACAGTTATATGGGAGCTTCCTTGTAGGTAACTAACTGCTTTTTTTGGCTGCTTTTAAATTTTTCTCTTTGTCTTTGGCCTTTGCCATTTTAATTATGATGTGTCATAGTGTGGGCCTCTTTAGATTCATCTTGTTTGGGACTTCGCCCTTCCTAGGCTTGTATATCTATTTTCCTCACCAGATAGGGAAGTTTTCAGTCATTATTTCTTCAAATAGGTTTTAATTCCTTCCCTTTTCCCATCTCATTCTGGTATGCTTCTCAATGTTAGTATGCTTGATGTTGTCCCAGAGACCCTTTAAACTATCTTCATTTTTTTAAATTCTTTTTTCTTTTTGCTCTTTTGACTGGGTGTTTTTTTCTGCTGCCTTATCTTCTAAATCAGTGATTCAAACCTCTGCTTCAGCCAATCTGCTGTGTTCTTCATTTCAGTTATTGTTGTGTATATTTCTGACTTTTTAAAAAATGTTTTCTACTTCTATTTTAATGTTTTCTATCTCTTTGTTGACATTCTTCCTGAGATCATTGAGCATCCTTATAACCAGTGTTTTGAACTCTGCTTCTGGTAGATTGCTTGTGTCCATTTTGTTTAGCTCTTTTTCTGGAGCTTTGTTCAGTTCTTTTATTTGACAGATGCTTCTTTGTCTTCCCATTTTGGCTGCCTCTCTGTATTTGTTTCTATATATTAGGTAGAGCTGCTATGTCTCCTGGTCTTAGTAGAGTGGCCTTATATAATAGGTGTCCTATGGGACCCAGTAGTGCAATCTCTCTGGTCCCCAGAGCTGAGTGCTCCAGGTATGTCTCTTGTGTATGTTGTGTGTGCCTTCCTGTTGTAATTGTGCTTTGGTTGCTGTTTACACATCATTGGGAGTTATTGATCCAAAGGATAATTGGTTTTGAGGACCGGTGTGACTATAGTGGAAGAGCTGTGGTGCAAGGGCTAACCCTATAGAGCAGGGTTTGCTTTAGCAGGACTCTGGTGCTTGCCCAGTTTGCCCTTTGGGTTTGTCATCCTTAGAGACAGCTGGGTGATGCTCCAGTTTAGTCCAAAGCTGGCCTTCCAGCATGCTAGCCCTGGGGCCTCCTAGAGGAGGTGGGGGGCACTGCCACAGGTCAAGGTCAGCCACAGCCTATGCCCTTCCTGGGGCCATCTGATATGAGCCACAAAGCAATCCGCAAATGGCTACTGCCTGTGCTGGGCTTGGAGGTGGCTCCAGAGGCCAATCTGCCAACTGAAGCGGGCTGTCATTAGTGCCAGGCTTAGGGCTGCCCAGCCAGAGGTACGCATTGAAGCCAAACACAGCTTGTTTTGTTTGGGTTTTGTGAGCCTTTAAGAGATTTCAGGAAAGTCTGCAGCATGAATTAAAACAGATCATTTGCAGGGAAAAGCCACGGGAAGCAGCTTGGGTGTGCCTGAAAGTTGGGTGGGGGCATGGTCTCAGGGAATCAATAGGGCGGGGTCATTGACAGGTGATAGCCAGTTTGATGAAGACTCATATATGATGTCAGCCTGCGTCTACGTGGGGCTGGGTCAGGGCTTAACAAAGAAACGATGGCTTCCTCCATCTAGTTCCTCTTTCCTGGAGAAAACTGCCCCTCCAGCCCTCACCATGAAGCCAGAAAATTCAGTTCCTCTCCTGTGTCCCTGGCACCTTCTGAGCTGCTTCCCAAGAGCTGGAGCTCACAGTGAGGGAGTCCATCAATGAGTAAGTCCATGCGCGGGTACTTTAAAAGGAGCACCTAGGCCTTCAGCCACCCCGGTTTCATTCAACTACAATTTCCACTGGTTTTCATAGTCAGAAGTTATGGTGACTGCTTTCCCCAGAACTTGAACCCTAAGCTGGGGAGCCTGGTGTGGGGCTTGAAACCCTCACTCCTCCAGGGACCAAGCTATCGCTCCTGATTTTTAATGGTCACACGTGGGTGTGGGTCTAGCCATTCCCTGTCTCTGCCCCTCCTACCAGTCTCGAGGTGGCTGCTTCTCTGTGTTGTTAGTTGTGAGACTTTGGTTCAGCTAGATGTCAGGTGATTCTCAATGATGCTTATGCTGTAGTTTAATTGTAACTTCTGTGGTTCTGAGAGGAGGTGAGCACAGCATTTACCTTCTCCGCCATCTCGACAGGAACTCCTTTGTTTTCTTTTATTTTGTCCTAACAAGTGTGAAAAGAGTCAGAGAATTTATTTTTCTACTTAGTAGTTGGCTGAGCTCTACCAGTTTGGTTACTGTCTCAGAACTCCACTTTACTCAGCTTTGAATGGGGCACGGTAGTGCCTACAGTACCTACATCACAAGGGTGTTTAATGGGCAGTGCCCGGCTGGGTGTGAGTCCCAAAAAGTGGTCATAAATAGCATGTGCTTATGTCATGGGTCACACAACAACAGTCAAGATAACACAAGTGCACCTTCACCTAACCTGGCTGGGAACTGCTATCCAGATTCTCCGAGTGACAAGTTTACTCCAAGGTCAAATAATGGATTGTGGATTCAAAATAGGCCAGACTCTACGCTGTCTCCAACCTATATTTCTTTGCTAGCCTCTCTCTGAAACTTTCTTTGGTTGAAATCCAATTCGAAAAGGCACTTTTTTATTATTAATATAACGTGTTATATATAAAGCTACACATTAATTTACATATAATTCATACTTAAGTTAACATTCATGTAAGTATTTAAATTGTCTCTTTCAAGTCTTTGCTCAAATGTACCTTCTCAGTGTGGTCTACCATGATC
This sequence comes from Lyroderma lyra, assembly GCA_004026885.1. Taxonomy (NCBI): domain Eukaryota; kingdom Metazoa; phylum Chordata; class Mammalia; order Chiroptera; family Megadermatidae; genus Lyroderma; species Lyroderma lyra. The sequence goes on from PVJL010004597.1 coordinate 27,720, forward strand.
ACTCAAAATAAAATCCAACCTTCCCCACGTCCCCCTTCTCCTCCTTTCCTATTTTATATAATTTTTTCTCCCTTTTAATATACTACTTAACTGTTGTTTTGTTTCCCTTCCCTCACCAGAATATATGCCCCTGAGAACAAGGATTTTGATCTTTTATCTTAATAGCCTTTTTTCTCATGCCTGGAATTTAGTAGGAGGGAAATAGTAAAAAAGGAAATTATATTATTGTTGCTTTTCTCTCCTAATTTTCAGACCAGATAACTTATTTTATATGAAGTTCTCAATAAAAATGCTTTTTAAAAAATAGTTAAAATATAATTCCAGGTATAACAGCACTAATTAGCATATTAAAAATTTTATTTGATCCATCATTTAAACAAACAAGGTAATTTTTCCATTGTCCAGAACGATACATTTTCCCCTGGAATTAGAGGCCTGCCTTTGTCCATTCTGTGGAAGAAAATAAAGCTAAAAGTATCTCTCCCATCTATGATTTTCTTCTCACAGTATTACTAGAGACTTCTAAGATTGTAATGTCAATCTGAGATATTGCTTAATAGATAGTAATTAAAGACTTAAATCTTTACATAAACAATGCAGTGATATTACTCCAAAAGGAAAAAGAAAAAAAAAATAATAAAGCCCATCTGCTCCAAATATCTCAGTGTGAAAATATGTTTTCCAAATTCTCAACTCCATATATGTGTGTGTGTGTGTGTGTGTGTGTGTGTGTGTTGCTTTTTAAATAAAAAAGTGAAGAGCTTTTTTGAGCAAGTGAAGAGCTTAACTTTTGTCATCTTTGTAGAACATTAGTATGAAAATAATGAGACTTGTTTTGGTGTCTTAATTGATCCACTGAATTTTAAGATGTTAGTTAAATGGCTAAGGCAGATGAGGTGACAAAGATTTTTGTTTAATCTTTTTTTAAAGTAATGTAATAGAAACACAAATAAATTACAGTATGTTTGTGTTAAACATCTACCAAGACAACATATAGATGTATGTGGGCTGAGGGGGAAGATGGGGAGTTTTATTATAGGGAAATAACAAAATGATACATAATTCAAGATCACAGACAGCTTAATCATATACGTATAAATAGAGACAACCCATTTTATTTGTTGACTTGTTGCTTTTATATTTTATCCTGGAACTTTTCTTTTTTAACTCGGTGATTTTTTTTTTCTTTCCTTCTGCTTCAATAACTAGTTTTCATTCCTGAGTTTGAGGAGGGGGAAAAGGCTTAAAATATAAGTAAAAATGGAATGAGGAAGGAGTAAGCTAGTTTTGTCTGCAGGTTGTAACCTGTGTTTGTTATTTTTTGAAGTGGTTAAGATAGAGCTGTTATGGTATCCAGAGAAAGGGAATCGTATTGGCTGGTTATTGTGTGTAAGAAGCATTTCAGCCTCAGCATAGTGAACTTCTAGAATGATACCCTCAGCTGATGGAAGTCTGTGTTGTAAGCAGTGCATATTATTATATAAAATTTACTGCAAAGGGGAGTGATATGAATAGAGAATGTATACAGTAGCTTACTGTGTGCTAGCAGGTCTTTTCTGGGCTCCTAAATGTTAACTGGATAGTAATGTAAGTTATTACACTCATTAAATTAGGCCACAAACAAGTCAACAGTGATTCAGCAAAATGGCTTTGTTTGTATAGCGCAAGGAAGTCTGATAGATATCCAGTCACACATTTATGGCTAAATGGATGAAGATTTTAACATTACAGCCTAATAAAAACCCCATACTGTGTGATTAAATAAGAGGGAAAGCAGTAAAAAAGAGAACGCGTAATGATGGTAACATGTAGGTCAGTTACAATTTAATTGTCATTGCTCTTCATTGCTAACATATCAATTCTCTGCTGCTTAGCTGAGCAGAAAACAACAACTTAACATGTACACTGGGCCCACTGACGAGTCGTCAAACCCCCACTTCCATCACCTGCCTTTGACTACTTCCTTAACAACCACATGAAGTCTTCCTGCTTTAATAGGATAATCTTGCTGAAAGCTCCTGCTGATTATTTCTTCCCATGCTCAATGCATCAATGATCAGTAAATTTACTTCACACTCTACATAGATGCTAAAATTAGATTGTTTGCATTACAACTTTCAATACTTCTGCAACAAGAAACACCTGCCTGCAGATTTATATTGTTTTGTTTAATGGTTTAAAATAAAGATAACCTCACAGTGGCAATACCTTGATGTACTATATCGGAGGCACACAATGGCTGATCATTTTTCTTACTTATCCAATTTGTACTGTATTTCTTGCCATATAAGGTATAGCTTCATTATCATTAATTGCAGCTTTAGAAAAACGAAGGAAGTATTTATTCTTGCCAACTTTGCTGCAATTTTACTTATTCAGTGCAACTAAGAAAGGGAGGGGTAATAAAAAAAAGCACCGTATATTTAACTTTATTTTTTTCCTGAAACCGGATAATTCACACAGATCTCAAAGGGGCTTTGGCACCTTTTTAAAATGTTAGCTCTAAAGAATTGTCTGTCTAGCACACTTATGCTGATCTATAGTAAAGACTTAACCGAGTACATAACTGAACTATTAATTCAGGTGCCTAAGGTGACATTTTTTATCCAGCTTAGCATAGTCTATTCCATATAGAATAGAGCATAGCTCCTGCTATAAAATATGATCCAGCAGAAGCTAGATAACTTTATTAGAATGATTAGAAACATCAGCTTTTTTTTCTCATGCCAAATTGAATTGTAATTCAGCTTTCTGGGAATCAGGTTCATAGATTCCACATGTCGCCAGTTTACTCCACTGGTAGATTGTTAGGAGTCCCCGATTCTGATTTAAGGATCAGAGATGGACAGGTGCTCTTACAAGGAGGCTGTAGTCATTAAGAAGACATTTAGAAGAGCCACCCTCCTTGTGTTCATTCCTTTCTCCTTTGTTCACTATGGAATGTGAAGTCCTTTTTCGAGTTCAACTAGGGAGAAGAACAAAGTAATACAGTACTTTTGGTTTCCATGGTGCTCTTTATAAAGATTATGCAAAGTGCTTAATGAATAAGTAACTCTTCTCAACACTTTGCAGATGCAACACTTAAGAGATTTGGACAAAAATAACCATATGAATAAAAAGTTCGCTGTGGTGCTCCAAATGTCTGATTTTCTGCGTATACGCCAGTCTACTCAACTGTACCAGGAGAGTGACTGTCTTCTATTGATATCATTTTTTGACATTTATTCTGATAATCAGTACCTCTCAAATTGGCTCCTCGAGCACAGGCAGTTTTCATACCATCTTGGATAATCATGCGGAGTGGAACGGGTGACGTGCGTTCACATCAGGAAAATGAATGCTGGTTACAGGGATCTCGACTAGGTAGGACACACTGCAGGTACTCCAGCAACCGGGGCAGATGGCCGAGACAGCCCTATCAGCTCAGAACTATCCAATCAGATTTGTTATTCGTAAAGGTTCCCTTCATCCTTTTATTTTCATTTATTTGTTGAGTATCCATATACATTTCTCTGTCCCTGTTAGAAATAAATTGTAAGTAAAAGACTCATTTTCCCAAGTAACATATATTATCCAGGAGAAATAAATGCATCGATTTTCCCATAAAAATGAGTTTGGTGGATTTACAAGTGGCCGGCTAGCTAAATATAGAAATGTGATAAATTCAAATTCACAACAATAGATTTAGCCATATTATCATCCGAATAATCAATTTAACCATATTTTAACTTATCTGAAAATAACGGGAAGAAGGATTAGAAGAAACAGAGTTTTCCGGTGATTTTCGGTGATATTTTTGAATCATATTTCTCACTCATCTAATTTTTAAATCGAAAATGCCATGTTCATTTTATCTTTGAACCAAAGAAAACTTAGCAAATTTCCTAATGACAAACTCCAATCAGTGACTTGAAGGATTAATTCATCACCTAGAACATTAACTATCTTGATTCTTGATGTTACTTAACTGCTTTCAATGTCAAGGCAAGTCAGTGTTCTCTGGGGCCATTTTAGATGTGTCTTTCTCAAAACAGTAAGAAACTAGTGTCTAGACATGGAATGAGAGAGCAGGCGCCCACTACATATTGTGCACGTGTGCGTGCATGTGTGTGTGTGTGCGCACGCGTGCATGTGTGTGTGTGCGCGCGTGCGTGCATGTGTGTGTGCGCGCGTGCATGTGTGTGTGTGTGCGCGTGTGCGTGCATGTGTACATGTGTGTGTGCACGTGCACATGAGTGTACGCACATGTATGTGCATGAGTCTGATGTAATGTTTGATTTGGCAGGATGGACTACCATTTTCTCCAACAGCTGCCTTCTATAAGCCTATCTGAAACCTTGACACAATTTTTGGAAGCTCATTAGACTTAAGAGTGATTGCAAATGAAAGAGGATGCACAGTTACTCACTGACATTCATGCTTGCTTTTTAAATCTCATGCTGTATTGTTGCAGATCTTGATTTCACACTCAGATGCTTAACCCCACATTAATATGTATCTTCCTCCCCAAGATGAACACAATTGTCTTCCCTGTCTGGCATTATCATTCCCCTGCAACAAAATGGATTACAGGGAATTTGAGGGTGGGGGGACAAGAACAATGTACAAAACTTTAACCATAATTTTTTCTTTTTATTCTGTCATGCAGTACGCATTTTTGAGTGCCTACTGTGTGCAAGCATGTACCAGGCACCATGTAGATTCTTCTTGTGAGTTAGGTTCTCAAATAACATGACAGGTATTTTCATCTCCCTGGGGTCATGCCAGAAGTCTATTTCTTTTTATCTTTCCTTATTAAATTATGTTTACCTGAATACATCAGGTTCATTTCACCTAGGCAGGATGTCCCATTAAGCATGACAAGTAGAAGGTTGCAAGATTAATGCCCTTCTTGAGCTTGAATTAGTGTGTCAGCATCTTTCCAGACCTAGGACCAGAGTATATAGGAAGTATTCTATAATGGACCTTCGCCTCTAACTGAACTGCTCTAATATTATTCCTATAACAAGACTACTTTTAAAGAACCTCATTATTGGCCTCATTAGATATGTTACTTGCATCAGTAGCTGTAGTTATGCGTATAAAATAGGAGAGGTTAACATAGCATATTTTTTATGTATTATATGGCATACAGCTTGAAGTAGCCAAAAGGTTTATGGCGATGTAATTGGTAGTTAGTGTGAAATTTGTAAGACAAATAGACAATATCTAGGGTAACCCCTCTAATCCTCTTCTTTCAGTTTTTTACAGCCACCAAAGGGCCTCATTAAAACAGCAGTCAGCACCTTAGTGAAAAGATACAGTGCTTTAGAGTGCCCAAATGTGACAGAAAATCTGCATTTTGTAAATTTGACACCTTTGATAGATTATACAATGTGAAACCATTTCTTCTGAGCATTATGATAAGGCTTAAGGTTCTCTTCTGAATCCAACTTTGCTACAATCAATAGCTGTAACAAAGTGAAGAAAAAAGCCGTTGGAATGTAAGGAAGTTTAAACGGTAGAGGGGAACTTTCTTTTCTATGACACAATGTTCTTTGCAAGCAAAGGGGCTGAAGAGCAGCTTAATCTTGGGGGGTAACATTCCTTTAGATATGAGGATGCTGCTTGCGAACACACCAGCATTTGTGTACGTGGAGGTGAACCAACCTGTGGAGGAAGGGTAGTTTTGTATGTTACGTGGGAAAGATTACTGGCTATTCGTCTATTTTTACAGATTAATGTTTTACAACAGTACCCAGGCTAAGGGAGTTAACGAAAACCTTACTCTTCATTTCACAAAAGAGACCTTTGAATTAAAATCAGGAAGTGCAATGCAAAACTAAGCAGTCCTCTAGCATAGCTCTGGCTGGCTGCCACAGCAGAGCAGGCCGCGATGCCGAGGGTGTGAGAAGCACCACGGCGGATATCGCAGCGAAGGGGGAAGCGTCCCTCCACGTCTTCACCGGCGCTTCTCCCAAGTCAGCAGGAGTGTTCTGCCTGGATCTTTTCAACTCTGAGTCTAGTTCCCAGGGTCGCAATCAAAAAGATTTGTACAGAAAACTGACAACGAAGACGGAAACTGAAGTTGGAGAACCTGTGAAGAAATAGTCTTTAACATTTTTGTTAGATGTAAGTATACAAGTTCACTGTAGCTAGGGTGGGAAGCTGTAGAGCAAAACTTAAATAAGACTATTCCCTATTTTGGCCCAAGATTTGAGAATATTTACTAATTATGATAGGACCAAAATGGAAGGATGACTTCTCCTGAGGCCCTTGTCTCTGGCTGGGACTGAATGCTGTCCTTGGACGTATGTGTATCTCCAACAATTCCAACAAAGGGAGAGGAGGCTATTCCCCACGCTCCCGAGCTTTCTGTCTGACTGACCACAGGATTGAAATGAAGTTTTTGTTTATAGAAACTTCTGGAAAGATAGTCTGGCCATTGTGACCTATATGCTGTATGCATATTATGATGCATATAAACTATTTAATATAATATTAGAGTATCTTAATAGACGATACTTGATTAAAAAGCCTCTTCTATTATTTATGTTTTCAATCCATAGCATGACAATAGAAGTGTTATGTGTAAGCAGCTGTCATTCAAAGGAAGGAAACATATCTTACCATTGTTTATATTTTAGTATTGAAAGTCTTCGAGGACAGATTGATAATCAGATTTAAACATGCCAAGGTAATCACCTCTCATTCCCCTTAAATATACACGGCCAGATATACCTACTGAAATTTCCTTTTCAGTATTTTATGTATATTCATTTTGAGTCTATTTATTAAAAGGGTTTGTTTTTTCTTCCCCCTCAGGGTGATAAAAGGAACCAGTTTTCATTTAAATGAGTCCATTTAGGTGTTTGCAATTATTAATAATACAGCTTACAAAAGGAAACATTTCAATGGCAGGAACCTTGAAATGAATCCTTGAGAATTTGGAATGGATATTGCTTTCTTTTACAGTAATCTGGGGCCAGTCTCTACTTTTGTGGAATTCAGTGACTTTTTTTTTTTTTTTTTGAGGGTCAGAGCTATTAAATTTTAGTCAGTTGCTAGAGGGAGTGGCAGGCCTCTTGGATGAGAACTCTACTTGAAATTACTCTTTGGGAGGGAAAAAAAGATAGAAAATTGCCTCATCAGACCCATCTTTCAGCCCACAAATCCTGTGACTTTCACTGTTCTTAATTGTTGACCCCTACAATCTGTGTCATGCAATGTGACAGGAACTCTCCCTTCAAATAAAGATCCATGTTACCTCATCAGAATGTACTTGTTAAAAGTGATAATGGTTCACAATCGGTACTTAGCCATGTGAAATACAATATCCTCTTTTAAAATGTAGGCATTTGGGGCCTAAATTAATACCTTGGTACCTAAGTCATTACATTATCTGAAAATCATTTAATACGAAGGGAAAATACCTGTGAGATGCTTTTGTTATCCGAGGAGTTTGAAGTGTAGAATTTATTTAATTTCAGAAAGGAAGTTACTATGTGATGTCTATTGCAAACTATTCAGTGTCATTTAGCCTTTAAAAAGCTGCCCCTCCATGTATAGTACCAACACTAAAAAATGTATTTCAGGGAATTATACATTTTGTCATAAAATAAAATTTTTAAATCTGAAATATATATGGCATTAGACTAGTGGGACTGGACTTTAAAAAAAAAAACCACAGTTTTTTATAGTGAATTCTCTTAGTGCATGTGGCTTGCCTTGCTCTGAATGTGAAGGGACATTGTGAATAGGATGTGTGGGTTTAAAATTCAGTGGATTATTCACATCTGTTAGGTGAGAATTAAAGAGCTCTCTGAAATAATGTATTCTTATGGTTTAGAGCTATCACTGCCAAAGGCTACTGACTAGTAAGTATCAACATCTGTGTTACTTCTTTAGATTTCTTGATTCAATGTGTCTAAACATTTCATTTACTACTGGGATTTTTTAAAGTTGCTTTAAGCCTCCATTTGATGTACTATTTCACTGAAAGATATTATTAGCAAATATTAGTTAAGGGATTATATGTACAATTAGCCCTAAATAACAGTAACTGAATGTTGTGATTTGTATTATTGAAAGAACATCAGACTCTTGAAATGGTAAATAATGGAATAAATATAAATAAAGGTACCTGTATTTTGACAGTGATATCCCACCTCTGGTTTTCCCATGTGCAAGCGTAAACACGCACACTCGCACACACAGAATCATTCAAATGCCTTTTCTTTCTCTGACAAAAATATTCATTAAAAACATTTCACTGTGCTGCCTTTTAATATAGCACGGGCATTCAACCTGCGCAGGAAGCTTCCTGGAACCGCACAAATACTGTGTAATTATCTGGTGGCTCCCTGCTGGCTGCTGCATATTCCAGGCACAAAGTGAGCAACGCATTTCTAGAGCCTGACTCCTGTCTTCATTGTCCCCGCTTGGAATCTGAAGCCTCACTTCATTATAGTAGACCTGATCAAACTTGATAGATTTAGCCATTATTCTTGACTGTGTCAACTTTCCACAGTTTTTTTTTTTTTTTTTCCCTCTTCCTCCTTAGGCTCTTTTGTTTTGCCACCCAGGGAATGCAGAATATTCTGAGTCTAGGTTTCTCTCTTTCTGGCCTTTTTTTCTCTTTCTTCCCTCCCTCCCTCCCTCTCCCTCTCCTGGCTCTCTCAGCCCCCTCCCTCTTCCTCCACCCCATTTCTTTCACCAGCTCGGCCCCCTCTTTCTCTCCACTCTCCCTCCCAAACAAACCCAGGATTCAACAAATAATGTTCCTTCCACATCATGTGATTCAAGGAAAATAAGGCTTGCAATTTTTCCCTCAATTGGCCTCTTTGGTTTTGATTTTTCAGTTACTATAAAAGAATTCTGCGGCAGTGTTGACACACAAGGCAGAAATGCTTTGAAAAAATCCTTTTCTATTTCCTGTTAGTAGCACAGTAACTTTTGCTCTATGATGTTGTTATGGTGATGGTGGGGCTTGGGCTTCCCGCCCCTCTTGGTCTGTTTTATGACAACTTTCAAAGAGCACTTCAGAGTTCATATTTTCAAGGATCATCCACATCACTGTATCTTATCAAATTTTATAAACGTTGCAGTGCATTTTCTTTGCAAAAGGCATTAGATCATTGTCTAGGCAAATACAGATGTTGATAAAACTGGTTTAGCATAACAGATTACTTTGTAGTCTTTGAGAGTTGCTATGCAACAATAGAGAATTATATCATAGCTCTAACCAAATGCTAAAGTATCAAAAAAATAATTCAAGTTGCATTATTATAATTAGGATTATACCGACCCCTCACACTGTCATGGGACAAGTTAATCAATATGTCAGGTATTTGTTATTGACCTTAAAATACTTATAAACTCAGATTATCTTTACCCTAGTTAATGAATATTTTGTGGCAAGATTGTATGCCCTGGGTTTTAATTTTTTTCTGTAGCATATATATCCCGTTGGTGGACCCCAAGCACTGTTTAAAAGCAGAAAATAATAGTTAATGTTAAGGTCTGCTTATTAAGTGCAAATTATCAATACAGTAAAAACTTAAGGGTCTTAGAAAGTCCTCTCTCTCTCTAGGATCGTTCCACACTCCACGCCCGTCCCGACCTGCTTTCTCTGTTTATTTTCTGAAAGCAAAAGCCAGGCTCCCAATATGATGCCTTTCAACAAGTTTGCTCACAGGATTCTTATTGTAGCATCTGGTTTTATGCCACAGAAAGAAAGTACGGTGCTAGTATGGCTTGAATTTAATATTATCCTCCTTAAATTAAAAATAAAATAATGATTTTTTTAGAGTGGCATTTTCAGTCACACCAAAAGCTTCGAGGCATCTTAAAATGTAAATTGCCGTGAAGCAACACAAAGGAGAAAGGGAAGATTTTGAAGGCAATCGCACTGATCACTTAATTCAGTCGCTGCATATCCACTTGGCATAAGGTAATTAGAGTGCCACATTGCTGTAAAGACAGAAAGCTTAGGGTCCCATTCTGACTCACCCAGACGATAATACATGATTAGAAGTCAGTGACAGATCACAACTGCTGAATGACCCACCAAGGTCTTATCAAGGGCAAATCGCGTAATTAGCATGCACTTCGCCGGCCCAGTAGTGCAGTGCTATTGTCCCCGTACAATCAAATTAGCCCCGCCGGTGGGGTCAGTGTTCTGTGACCTTAAGCGACATTTCGTGTTTTATTTCCCCCTCTTCATCACACACGCACACACACACACACGTGCAATGTGCACACATGCATTCACACTTAAACTTGAACCTAAGTTCTTTGGACACTGGAAACATGTTTTATAGAGACATTTTTGAAGTACACTCCATTGACTCTCCGGTTCATCATGTATGGAATGAGGAATGAGGAAACCAGCTAATGTGTCTGACCCTGGGGGACACATATGTAATGGAGCTACTTTGACATAAATTCAAGCATCTAGTGAGGCCTGGATCTCACGTTATTTGCTCTTCATACGTCTGCAGCATCCCATATGTACTTGTGAGGTCTCAAGTCCAGCTTCAGTCCTTCTCGTAGCCTGAATGACCCAATGCCTGTGTCCACTCTGCCTCCACCCCATCCACATTTTCCTCTGGTGATGTCCCTGTCTAAGTCCTAAAATTTCTCTCAGAAAAGGCAATGTTTTGGAAATGGCCCAGGCCCCTTACAGCTCCAGAGTGTTCTTGCAGCTGAAGTACCACCCCACTGTGCCTCCAACTGCCCCCTGAATGCAGCTGTTGTGGGGTCCAAAGCTTTTCTTCCTGGGTAACCTGTCAACCTGCAAAGTTGGCACCCTTCTTCCATGTTCAGCAACACAGGGGCCTGGGCAGAGCCCTTCAGTGAAACAACTCGAATGACGAGCTTGAAGGCTATTTTGTTTTCCAGCCTGAAAGTCACTTTCCCACTTGGTCTACGCATGTCACCCCGTGTTCACGACACGTGAGAGGTCGATTGGCACTCCGCACGGAGCAGGAGCATATACCTTAGCTCTGCCCTGTGAGTTCCATCGTTCTGCTGCGCTCCCTCTGAACCAGGAGTACCGTCACCCACACTCCTGAATCCCATTCTTGTGGCACTACCTGCTACTGAAATTTTATTGATTCTTTTATAAAAATTGTTTACACCTTGCCAAATTAGAGTTTTGAGTCCTTTAATGAGGATAATGAAAATATTTTATGCTCTTAAGAACTAAGTAATTTCAAAATTTTAATCTCTGAATCTTGCCCAAATGTGACTTACAATTTACTATTAATATAAGGCTCACATGAGCTGAGATTTCATGACATTTTCAGAAACATCTTGTCCAAATTTTAGTGCTAATGAGAAGTCTAGGGAATATTGATTTGTATAAGAGGAAGGGGTTCTGGCTTGAGGCCATTGTTGGGGGTGGGGGTTGCATGAGGTGTGGGAAGCTTTGACTATATTGTGCAATCAAGAAGCAATGGACTGAATATTGGATGACTTGGGTCTACTCCTGGCTTTGAACTTGGCCAAGGCTTTTCTCATTCTTGGCCTCGATGTCTACATCTACAAAATGACTAGATTTGGCAAGACACTTGCAATAACATTTTACATTTCTAAAACCTGTGTGAAAATCTTGCCCAAGTTCATTTGGTTATATGTTCTAATCGATGGCAGTTCTTGTTTGCATGTCATAGCTCTGATCATTGCAACTGATAGAAATGTAAATAGGGGACGGATACTTTGGAATTCTAACACAAACAAGGAAGAGGGGGTGCCAGTGTATCTATTGTTTACAAGATTTCCTCCCCCTCCCACCTTTGATATATTTATCTTCTATAATTAAACACCAAGGAAGGGGAGAAGCCAATGAAAGCACAAGTGATTTATGTTTAAATAATATGTTTCCAAAGTGTCACTGAGCAGGCAAGTTCATCTCTGAGCCAATTAAATAATTCCAGCTCCAAGTTGGCCTCTTCTGTAATTGTTCTATTTTGTGATACTTGCATTTTAATGGGGATAAATTTTTACAACTGTACCATGGCACTCCCATATTTTCTTGAATAAAGAAAGGATTTCGATTGACTTTTGTTTTCTGAAGATGAGCTACATGGATATTTTAAGAGAAGGATATTTAAGTTAGTTTAGCAGTGCAGGATCTTTCTTATGAATTTATTTCTAAAATGTATTTCATTTATTATCAATGCCTTGGCCATTCGTGCTAGATGCATGGATGAAACTTTTTTCTTGTGTCGCAGGGAGATAATTTCTAAAGGTGTTGATTTTGCAAACACAGGGACATTTCTTTTCAATAGGAATGTTTTCTGTCTATAGAACAGTACTAGTATTCAGTGTGCCTCAGAAGTTCCTGCAAATATTATATTTATAAAGATTGTGATAAGCTATTCTATCTTTCTGGTATTTAGCCTTCATAGTAACTTATTTTTGACGAAAAAGATACAGAGGATTATGCACAAAGGAACAGTTTTTATACTTGTAATGGAAATATTAAAAAGGGACCCATTTTTACTAATAGGGATTTCATAGCATCTGTAAAATATAGACACTGCATCTTATAGAACTGTATCAACTGTAAGGGTGTGTGCAAATTTGCATAAGGTGTATATTTTCATATGTGTCCTCCATGTACATTATATGTATCACATATGAATATAAATCATAGTACCCAAAGTCTCAGGGGACCCCCCCAACCTCAGTCATCTAGTGCAAACCATGAAAGTCCCCTAACAAACAGGATTAAAATTCACTCCTTTCAACCATCCCAGACATTTATTCCTTCCTTTTCATTGAGCTACATTTGTCTGATTTAACAAGATAAGATTTGAGTGCTGATGCAGCCCGTTGTTAATGTAGCAGCCGCATCCACCATACCATCGACACTCGGCATCAGAGGAATGCATAAATCAGGTATTCAAAAAAAATTAGATATGCAGCACACCAGTTTTATAGTCCCAGCCTCAGAAATTGAAATGGCCCAGATTAATGTATTATATCTTACACACTGTCCGAGTGAATCAACTTTAATATATTGAACAGATTCGCAGAACAAGACTTTGTTATCTAAGGAGCACTCGGAAGAAGGAATTGACCTGAGGATTTGATTTGGTTCAGGTAGTTCATGTTGTACAGCAGCATTTGAATAGTTTCACATAAAAATAAAATTTGTATTAGAAATATTTCACATCGTTTCTGGGCTCATTCACACGACAGCTTTGCAGTGGGCCAATATTATAGAAACAATGTCCAGCCAAGATATGATTTTAACCTTTGCTTCTGACGTGGCAAAACAATGTAATTGTAATTTGAATGCAAGCTGCTGTTTCTCAGCAAAGCAGCTTGTACGGGCTGACTTTAACTAGTTTGGATTTTGACTGGAAATGAAATGCCCATTGAATTGCTCCTACAATAGAAGCACCACAATTTGTAGCGTTCCATTCCCAGTGGCTCATCGGGGCTGAAGCCGTTCTGTGAAGAAGCTGCTTTTTATTTTGTTGGATGCCACGCCAGGGAAGCAAGGGCCTGGTAGCAGCGCGAGGTTGGGCGGGCAGTAGCGCTGCTCCTTGCCCGGCTGGGATCGCCATGGTGAGGGAATTGCTTGGGGATTTGAAACCACAGGTGATGTGGTCTTTCCCCCGGACAGCCTGGAAGAGGGGAGGGACGAGGAGGGTAGCAAATATTGGAGTCTGGGGAGAAATAGTCTGCATTTGGGGGGTACAGGACAAAGTGTCTCATTCTCTCCTGACTTTCTCCTTTGTTTCTCATTCTAGAAGGTCCTCTTTGTGTAACCTCAAGTTCTGCAAGGTTGTGCTTTCTTTACAATGATGGAGACTGAAATCCTATCTTATATTTTCTGAACGCTATCAGCTACAGGACCCACGGCAGGCTGTAACTCCCGGCCACCCAGGCGCGGGAGCCTACCTATTATGGTTAATGCTTTTGATAGAACAAATGCTGGCAGTAGCAACGATGATTTTCTCAATGAACTCAGAAATGGGCCAGAGAAGAGTCATTAAATGTAAATGGGCACACAATAGGTCCGACACTAGTCCTCATTACACGGAGATGCAAGGTTAACAAGAAGCCAAGGCAAAAACACACTTTCTCCTAGAATAGCACTTCAGGCCTGTTGGCCGCTCTACCATTTTTTTTTTCCTTTTTACCCAGTTAGTCTTGCCTGTTTCCATGGCTTTGGCTTAGTCTGCTTTTGTAGATTGAAAGTTTAAACAGTGTCCCCAAACAGCAGCATTTAAAGGCTTGCTTTGGCACATTCAGTCAACTCGTGAGTTGATGGCTAATGTTTTTCTGTGATTGGTGCAGCCGTGTGTGAACATGTCTGACATCAGAAATCTGGGTGTGTTTGGGTTTGTTTTTTTTTTTAACTATTACTGCTTCTCTTTTCATCTGCCTAATTCTCATTTATTCTTCAGATGTCAATAGAGGTGTTATTTTTGGCTGGGAACCCACACCTCAGCCCTCTTCTGCCTCCTCCCTCAGCAGCCAAGCCCGCTGGCTACACACGCGAGCGCTCTGCCTGCAGCCCGTGCTCCCTCTGGTCCCTCAGTCACCCGCTGCTGGGTGACTGCTGATTTAAGTCTCTTTCTCCCAAGAGAAGCCAAAGCTCTCTATGGTGATCCTTTTCATCATTATGTCTCTCATTCTTAGCACAGTGCTAGGCACATACTAGATGTTCATGAAGCATCCATGGGATGTGCTTATTCATCCGGGAAATGTTTTCAAATGCCCCCAGTGTGTCGACCCTGTTCTAGGGATGTAGCAGCAGACACAGAAAAGTCCCCACTCTCACAAAGCTTATGTTCTAGAGCGGGAGGTAGACATTAGCAAACCAACACGTGTAAGCTGAGCCATACGAAATTGGACCATATGAGAACTACAGAAATGGCAATTTCGTATGGTCCAACCTAATCACTGTATGCCGAGTGTGGAGATAATGAACACATCAGTGCAGTAATGGTGTTTGACAACCTCATCTGAACCATGGTACAGTGTAAAAAGCTCCTGCTTGAGCTTATTCTATTTTAACATAAAAATTCTCCAAAAACGTTCAGACGAAATTCAGGTACCATTAGTCAGATGGAATGTAATAGTTGTTCTGATTATTACCAAAACAGCAATGCTTGTGTCCCTTTACAAAGGTGTGACTCTACAGCACATACATGGTGGCTCCAGGCCTTGCTTCTATGCTCAGGGTCTCAGCATGCCCTCAGAGCCCCGGACATCCTACCCTGGCCGAGTTCCTCGGTGGCCCAGCCTGGGTCCATGGCCCACAGTATTCTCATTGTACCATGATGACTGTTTTCCCTCAAAACCTCTGGCCCTTCTACCCTGGTTCCAGTCAGTCACCGCCACCACCCTGGGAAGAGTGATCTGTGGGCCAGTAAGCCAGCAAAACTTTGCACAGGTATCTACGTTCATATAACTAAAACGACCCAACTAACTGGTATCTTAAACAAAAAGCCATCTAGTACTGAGATGATTTCAGGAGTTTTCCTAGCGAGGGAAGGGGCTCTAGTCATCCTGTTTTTGTAAATTCCACATGCCCTTATGCTGACCTTTTCTGCACACTGGTCCCATCTGGGTTTGACCGTATGCCAGAGGAGGCCTCGTTGCATGTCCTCTCCTTTCTCTGCTCCCCCCACACACTTGGTTGATATTTTTGTGACTCAAGAAACCAGGTTTGGGGATCCTTGAAATCATTACTCCCCCCAGGGATTGAAAGCTAATCTTTTTCGCCTTTCTCCATTCTCATTGACCATGTGATCCAAATGCCACATAAACATCAGCCTAAGTCATTTCTTTCTGTCTAGAACTAAACTTGATTTGGTTGCAATTTACCTGGAAGTATGCCATCCACAGTGCCTTAACTGATCTGAAAGTCAGCTATAAAATGAAACCTATGTATAGTGAAAACCTATATATAGTTACCACATATTAATCATTTGTGACCTGCAAAGTTCCACATCTAACAAAGCTTATACATCATTTAAGGTTTAATCAAGCAGTGTGTGTTGGAAATGGTTCATCCATTTTACTGGTGGAAAAACTGAAGTGCAGAGAGTTTCGTGAATTGCCCAAAGTTACAGAAACAAGAGGGAGGACTAGAACTTGAGAGTTTTTGTCTCAAGAGCATCACTTCCTAAACATCCTACTGTCTCACCTCTCTACACGTAGTATCACCTGGCTGGCTTCACACGTAACCTGAGCCAATGGGCACTACTAGGCAGGTCAGTAATGACAAAGTATAGAATCAATTAAAGCCAATTAAAGGGAAAGGCAGGTGCCACCAGTTCAAGCATTTTCTTTGGTCAGAGCTAAGTTTATCTTTGATTTAATTATTTACATTTCTGGACAGCTTCTTAGAGTCACTTGATAATCTGATGTCATCAGGACATCTTCTAACAACCCATTGCTTATTCATCTGCCCTTTGTATCTTTCTGGGAAGCACGTCCCAGGGATCACCAAATAAGTCCATTTTTTCCAAAGCATATCAAATGAGGCATTTAGATAATGTCTAAAACCACTGGTCATGGGAGTTTGGAGTCGATTTATTGGTGCTTCTAACGGATGATGTTTACACTATAATTCAGAGCTCTCTTTGTTACTTATCTAATATACTCAGAATGTTTGAGATGTGCTTACCTGAACAGCATGGTTCTCTTCTGTGCCTCCTTTAAAAATGTCGCTCCACTGGCACGACGCCTGGTGCGTCATGGGCGCGTGGTGCTGGAGAGCCACACTGACAGGCGAGCACGCTGCTGGTAGCCTCCCGAAGGGCCTCCTGCTCTTAGGTCTGCAGTCGGTGTGAGATTGTCCACAGGCCACTCAGAGGGTTCCTTTTTCCTAAACATTTTCTAAATGCTTTGAAAAAGAGCATATGAGGATCTGAAAAAGACCGAGAAACTCATGCCAGAGCTCTCAGAGCCGATCTAAACACCAGCAATCCAAAAAGAAAAAGTTTAAGTGGAAAACTCTGTCAATCATCCAAATGTTTTAACACGCGACATCTGGATGTTTTCAAAGTTGGTATTATGTGAACAAAGCCGTAGTATGTTC
The DNA here is from genome assembly GCA_004026885.1 of Lyroderma lyra. NCBI lineage: Eukaryota > Metazoa > Chordata > Mammalia > Chiroptera > Megadermatidae > Lyroderma > Lyroderma lyra. The sequence goes on from PVJL010004597.1 coordinate 44,770, forward strand.
CTGGCCAGTGGTCCAAACGGGGTGAAGTGATCTGGACATTCCTCAGATTTTTTTTTCTTTTAGAAATGATGAAAAGATTATCTTAAGCTTGGAATGTAGTACTGAAATGGACCTTGGAAATGATCTCTTGAGTGAGTGCCCACGAGGATATTTCCTGGCCAGTCTTCGTCACACTGCTAACTGCAGGGACAGCAATGAAGCACAGTTCTGCTTCTGGGAGAGTCTCCTTATAACAATGTCATGCTAGATTTTCTCTTTTGAGAGGAAAGGAGGGTGGGTGGCTAGAATATTCTACCTTCGACACTGGTAAGACTTTTCTATTTCCTAACAGACATTATTATGCGTGCATGGGTGGGATTCGCAGAGCAGAATGTTGCATCCTTCTCCTCATCATCAAATATGTGGGGTGAATATACTGTATGTGCAAAACCCCTGACTAGGCTCAAGGGGCAGTGTGAAGAACTTTAGGACACTAGTCCCACTTTATTTTGTGATGGTGCCATTGAAAATAATCATTCACGCAAACCTAGTATTTCAGAGAACGTAATGCAACCTAAAGAAAATCAGGCCTCTCTGAGTTAAATAGCTCCTGAATGCATTCTGCCTTCTCTGAAAGCCAACTTTTTCATGAGAACATGTGTTTAAAGGAATTTTGAAAATATCTGAGACATGCAAATAATGATGTTTTCTTAGCAGAGCTAAGGGAAGTTAGTATGAATGAGGTGAGAAGGTGGGCATGTAGTGGCTACACCTACAAGTATGAGTCACAGCAATGTAACTTTAATTGCCTAAAGACAGGTTTTTAAAACTCTTGGCATAGAGTTATGATTAAAGTATACGTGGTATGAGAAATGTAGAAAAGATAAACAAATAAGAGGATATGAACAAGCTCATAAAAAGAAAACAAGACTAATTTTATTAATGTACTCATTTTTGCTTTTAAGAAAGTCCTAAAGGGTCGTATTTGAGGAGCTTTGCTCCCGAGGATACCCTTATACTCTAAAAACAAACATGAATGTTTTCCTTCAGTGAAAACAAAGTTAGTTAGGTGTGTGTTGCTGTTTCAACATTCCAGCTTTTATTGTATGCCATTCATTTTGAAAAAAATTGGAGGCAGTTAGCACCCTGCCCCCTGCCATGCTGAGAGTTAGAGTTCTCAGTTCCTCAGTGAGTCCCCAAGACCACTGGCCTTCTGATTTTTCTCCCTTGAGAGAAGGACTCCAAAGCCTGGCTATCCCAGCGTCAGTACTGCTGAAACCACACACCAGCATCAAGCACAGATTGCTGCCCAGCTCCTTGGAGAGGGGCCAGTGCATTTGTCAGGAATTGAAAAGTTTTGGAGCCAGTTCGAGGACTTTCTGGTACACAAAGCGTTGGCTGGAAATGTGGTAAGTATTAAATGGAATGTTAATTTTCATGAATATTTTCCTCATGGTTGTAGCTTGTGGTCATTGAGCAATTTAGCAATCACCCTGTGGTCTGTTGGATACACAGCCTGGGTGAAGTTCAAGAAATTAGCAGCCACTCAGTGGGGAGAAAGCCAGAGCTCATATTTATGTGTATTTTTTAACTTTCTTTTTTTTATTTTTATCTTTACTTCTACCCACCTCAGAGGATGGCTGATTCTTTAAGAAATCTTTAGGTGCAACCGTGTGCCTGAAATTTGTACGTATCTCCCATACTGATATTTCTTCACGTTTCCATCCTTTTCATTTAGCCTGTGTTTGTCAGACTGGTATTCTGGCTCTAAAATCTAATAATTGTTGGCCAGTTCATTCTTTGCCTCATTGTGTAGGACATATTGCGTCATTAATTCCAAGGACACTTAAGTACAGGTGCAAGGTATTCCCAGTTTCATTCTTTTCTTCAAAGTAAGGGGGGATTGTTGGAGCTCTAGAAGTCACAGGCCATAAGAGAAGAGATGATATGAGGACTATGGAAGACCATGGCCTGTTATTGGACATGAATACCTCCTTACTGTGATATGGCACTCTTTTCTTCATTATCTGATCTTAATTCATCTCTCACAACACCTTGTGAGGTGTCTAAGGCTGGAGCAGTCCTGTCATTACAGGATCCTACAGTCCCTAGAGGTGAAAGTGGATTGCCCAAGATCACATGGCTAGGACTGGGAGAGCCTCCTGCCACCACTCACATTCTCCTTCCTCCCTGCCATTTATTCCCCAGCTACATACATCGTGAGCAATTTGTTATTAATAACAAAAATAACAAAATTTACCCATGACTTATCTTTCTACATTTTTATGAATTATATAGCAAGTCAGGTTTGTACTCTCATTCACTTTTATTCCAATATGCCTTTTTGAACATGAGAGAAGGGGTGGAAATACCACACATGTACCAGGAGTTGTGTGTGACACAGGAAAAGTAGGTGTAGCACACAAATGGTATCTGAGGTCTTACCGATGGGGGTGTGAGAGCCCTCCCCTGTGGTATTCACTGCTAGCTACTGTATTAAGAGGAGCTATTCAAACAGGGGACCTGTAGTGATCCTCTTTATTTAAATGTTACCCATGATGGAACCCAAGAGAGCAGACTTTTCAATATCCTCCATCTCTGCTTCAAGGAAAGAAAGTTCTGACATCTGATGTTACCTCCTGTAAATTAAATATTAAATCAGTCTGAAATAAATCTCTAAAAGTTCACTAATAAAAATTGTTATTTGTTTATCTAGCATAGGGATTATTATACATGTAATTATTAATATAGAGTGAAGTACATTATATGCCTATATTTCATAAGTACATTTGAACATTATACAAATATACAAATTCATTTGTTTAACTTTTATGACCTAGACATTTTTAAATTCAATGTGATCAGTAAAAAAGTTGATCTACATACAAGTGTGTGAAACTTTGACTTCCTTACCTAAACACTTACCTTTTTGATATTTTAACTATTTTGATGGAATTTCCTATAAAGAGTCTTACATATTTCCCTTTCAGAGTGTAAACAGAAAGATGAAACTCATTTAGTCCTTTTTGAATGCTTATGTCAATATTATCAATAGAACTTGTTTATTTTGTTCTTTTACAAAGATACCGTCAAGTATGGTGGCCTTGGAGATTATTTGAGACATTCTGTCTGTTATATCATTGTGTCTCTTCTCTTATCAGGATAACTGCTCTAGGGTTTAGAACTTTCCACCTGATACTCTCTAACATTCTTGTAATTTGCTTCTTCTTACCAGCCTTGAAGTATAAGGCATGTTATAAATGCATAAATATTATGTCTAAAGTAAGAGTTAATAGGCTCTGAGTGATTCAAGTACATGTAAACTATCAGAGGTTTATAAGCTACACTGAAAAAACCAAGAACAACATAATTCCACTCACATGTGGAACATAAAATTGAAAACAACAAAGAAACAAAACTCATGGACACAGTCAATAACTTAGTAGTTATCTGAGGGTAAGGGGGGAGGGAGGTGGGAGAGAAGGGACAGGGACACAAATACACGGTGATGGAAAGAGAACTGACTCAGAGTGATGAACCCATAATGCAACACGGATGATGTAGAATTGTGCACCTGGAACCTGTGTAGTTTTTACTGATCAATGTCATTCCAATAAATTTAATAATAAAAAAATTATCAGGGCTTTATTGTGTGGAAAAATAACCTCAAATTGCTGATTCCAGGGGCCCTTTCCCTTTGTGTTCTCTTTGGTTTCCAGGTGGGATATAAAAAGTGAAGGTTGTCTAACAACTGAAGTGTTACTCTCCATTCAAAAACAGTAAGGTGCCCATGAATGCTTTAAATCTTAGGGGATTAGCAGTGTTTAGTTTGGGATGACCAAAAGATAAGCATGGAGTGCTTCTGGCTGTGCATATGAGAGGAGTGTTTTTATTTGTGTTTTGTCAGGGGTGAACCTATGAGCACACACTACAAACGGACAGTGCCTCTTTAACAGAGACTCGGGCTTCTGTTGCTGTGAGCTTCGCAGCATTGGTTCGTTCGTAAAGCAGCATGAAAGAGTTGATTTTCATTTTATGTTGTGCTTGTGAGGCATTAGCATGATGTTCTAACACTTGTAAATGAATACAGCTCTTGCCTAATCTGTCATTTTAATGCCTTATAGATTTTATTTCACTCGATGTTGTACCAGATTCTCAATAATAATAATCAACTGCTTTGTTGTTCTGCTGCAGAAATTTAATTTCTGCAGTGGGTGTGCAACTAATAAAAGATGTTGCTTGAGGAAACAAAAAATAAATATGATGAATCATAAAAGTTGGGGTGGGGGGAGAGGGGACGCTGCTCCTAGATGAAAGACAATTACTGAACCAGTGGCAAATGTGTCGGATTCTCATATTGTCAACAGCTTAATAACCCTCGCAGAGTCTTTAGCCACACTACTTATGTCTTTAAGCGTTAACCTCATGGACTGGGTGTTTTCCACGATTTCATTTGGAAGCATTAAAATAAAGGGTTGAGGGAGTAAAATAACTCTTCTCTTTCCTTTGCACCCTAGATAAGTTTGCTCAGGGTTGCCATTTTGCCACTCACACATACCTTTTATCTCTTTTCCCCTGTCACAAGCTATCTAGAAGAGCAGCATTAAAAGCAGCTGTGTGGGACTCAGAGTATTGGCAAAGACTGTAAAGTGGAAAATAAACAGTGTGTCTATCACCAAGCTACAAGAACACAGCACTCATAGCAGTGAAATGACAGTCAGTGGCAAGCAACTAATTGGTCACCAGCTTTGGAGGAAATACATTCTTCCAGACCTCTGTCATTTACCGTGTTCCATAGTGAAAACAACCACCAGGTTGAAGTGTTGGCTCTAACCCCCGAAAGAAAGAAAATTAAGAGTTAAGGCGGCAGGGCTGGGCAGGCACTTTGGAGACTGAGTAATTGGAGGCATCCACTGATAGAAAAATATTGGCTCCCTGCAAACTAATTAATTCACCCCCTCGCACACAGGTATCGGGTGGGCCCAAAACCAGCTATATGATGAATGTCGTATTTCACACAGCTTCTGCCTGAGAATCTAAGCTCATGGGAATTCAGAGGATGACCGAATTTTCATTAGCGTTTGCCTTTCTTTTTCTCCAAATTTGTCCATCTAATTTATAATTTCTTCTGAAAAGGTTGATGCATTGATGAGATACAGGAAAACAGGAGGTGACATGTTCATCTACCAAGAGGAGGAGGGGGATCTAAAACATAAACATTTAACTAAGGAAAAGAAAGAAAGCCAGATATGAGGTAGCAAACATTGATAGTGCTACACCAAGAATTATAGTGTAATATTAAATTAAAATATATTAAAATGAAGGACCTTAAACTAAAATTGAATTTACTTAAGCCTGTGGCATGCCATCCCAAACTGGGTACAAGGGAAACAAAGGAATAAGAAAGAATTCCTCACCCAAAGAAGCGGTTCTTTTGTTTATGTATTTAAGTGTATATCCACACAGAGTATCTCCATTTAGTAGAGCTTCACTGAATGATGCCTTCGTCGAGTGATGCCTTGGTGGGTACTAAGATTTTGAACTCAAAAAGCAAGACGTCATCATAGTTAGTTCTTAATCCACAGGAGAATACAGTCCAAGAACTGTAAAATAGTTTAAAATCATGTTGGTTAAAATAGCTTTATAAATTTAAGCACTGTTTAAGCACTGTTCAGCCTTGTATAGATGAATGTTTGAGGGTCCACAAACCCTCTGGGATTATACCCCTCATTTTGTATAGATGTATGTGTATTTTGGGGTGTTGCAGAAGATCACTGGCTCTCCTCAGATCCCCAAAGAAGCTAAAAAACACTTCACCTGTGTACTGAAGAAAAGAAAGCAAAAAAATGAAAAACAAAAGAATGCAAAGTAATACATTTAAGGAAATCTAGGATCTCATGTTCATGAAAGTCACCTCTAAGTAGGAAAGGATTGATTAATAGCAGTTTTGAAAATTGTTTGCTTTCATAACTTGGTTCTAATCAGAGCAAGACTCATCTTAGAATTTGAAATGGTATTCCTTTGCATCCCTGTGGCTTCATTTCCATTTTTAAAACAAATATGTAACCTAAAAGATGCCTTGTCTTTGTATTATGGCTCTATGTGTACTAGCGTTCTATTTTTTGGTGCACTTTAGCCTTTCCTGAAGTAATAACATGTGGTTAGCCAAGGACTTGGATTGACTAATACTATGGTCACCATGAGACCAGGTTTCTCTGACTACAAGGAATGTAACTGACCCAGGGTGTTAACTGTTACGTTAGAGATCCATCTTCAGGTGAGTCCTTGCTTCCCCCATGCTACCCACAACCTGTGAGTGAGCCAGGCATCATTATAGCAGCAGGCCCATTCCTAGGAGACTCAGGAGCCTCTATGGGCATATTTGGCTGACAGACTGCGTGATGACCTTGCCCGACTTGCCTTAGAAATAAATGCATGGCAGTTTAAGATTCTTCTGCTCCATCTTTCTTTCTTCCCTCTCTCCTGCACTTGGGGCCTGAAGGCTCTCTCAGCCTCTCCGGCTTTTCTCTCCTCCATTTTCTTTCACAAGTGTTTTCTCTAATAGATTTCTTGCCCATTGAATCCCACCTTGGCATCTGTTTCTTGGAGGATCTGAACTAACACAATAATAAAATTCACATTTTTTCATCATCTACTATATGCCGAGTAACGTGCTACTTTGTTGTCTCATTTAATCCTTTCAAATCCCAAGAGATAAGAATATATTTATTTTGCAAGAGTAAAAACAGTTGCTTAGAGAGGTGAAATTACTCAATATTATATAGCTAGTAGATTAGTTACCATTTGAAGAAGGTTCTGTTCTACTCCAGAGCCCATGATCTCTATCAGTGGACTATAGCCCCTTTGAAGCAACTGCAATTTCCTCCAAATAATATATTATCAATCAGTGTTGGATTTTTTCCTTGAATGTAACTGTGATTGAAAAATGATAGGATGGGTATATAGTCATGTGTTCTATTTGACTTTGTGTCAAGAGGCTGTGACATGAAATTCCTGCCTTCACTATTGGAGGAGTTTGGAATTGATTGATGGGCAGAGGATTTGGGTTACTGCCCTGAACCTACCACTCCCAGGTGGCAGGTAGTGTTGCCCGTGCACCCCTTCATCATCCATTGTTCTGTTCAGCTGCTGAGAATGAGAGCGCCCACTCCCACAGGGGGAGCCCTGCTTCTCTCTTCTCCCTAACACATGTGACTCTCATCATTGTCAAGGAGGTCATGAGGTCAGAGCTGGGTTTTTGTTGTGGTTGTTGTTTTTAGAAAATGAGAAAAATAAATGTTCCTCTTTCAAGGTTCCTTTTTGATCGTGTTTGCTAGACAAAGTATTTTCACAGCACAAGTCCTTAGCTCAAGAGCTCTACTCAGTCAGCAGTTATTTCATGTGCCTTTTATCCAGCCTTCTTCGTTTAAAAAAAGGAAAAAGAGAAATTTATCCACTTAAAGTGAGCTTTTTGCTAAACTTGTGTCTTTCCCTTGTTTGTCATGTTAATTACATCCCAAGCAACCCCCTTTCAGAGAATTCTGCAATCAAACTCTAAAGCTCCATCAGATGTACAGAGGCTTTTAAAGTAGACCAGTTTTCATAATGAATTTGGTATTATACTTACCTCTAAATAAGTGCAGCTTCTGCTCCTTAGTATTCCTGTTCCTTCATATATACTTGTACCTTCTGACCTACTATGGCGAGATATTTATTTAATCTCTTAATTCTCATTTCCCTTACCTTTAAGATGGAGATAATAAGAGTATCTTCACTTGGAAATGTTATTATATAGATTGTATGTACTATGTGCCAGGCATTCAATTTATATTAACATTTAAATAAGCAGATCTTGTTCAGCTAATTTTTGGTGATACAGTTTTACAATTTTTGTCATCAATAGTCATATTCCGCAAACCATGCAAAAAGAGAGACTTTTATCTGAAGACTTCTTGGTTGGACAATACCTGCAAAGTTCAGACACCTTAGGAAAAAAATTTTCCCCCAGAATGGTAGGATCTATGGAATATCAACTTAATGAACATAGTAGGTGTTCAGTGAGTATCACAAAAGTGTAACAAAAATAAGGGAAAGAAGGTATGTGTTATATAATGGGCTTGGTCCCTGCCATTAAGGGAGAAAGCTGAAGTGTCTATTAGTAAAAGCTAATGCTTTTAACTTATTTTCAGTTAATAGAGGACCAATTATCCAAGAGTTACTTAGGCTCCCTTCAGTATTAATGCTGATCATGCAGTTTCCATATTACAAAACCCCTGAAAGTTAAACCAAAGAATAAGTCAGTAAAATTACTTTGCAGAAGTAGGGTGGCAATAACTATTTTATCACTATGCAGAAAAATTTTTTGCTCATCCAACGTGAGATCATGGTCACCTTGTAGCTTAATCTACTTGTTTATAAAGTCAAACAAACAAAACATTACCAAAGGACACACAGTTTTCCCAAAGAACGTAAGATTAAAGTCGTAAGATGGTGGCCTAAATTTTGGCAGGATAAATGTATCCTGTGATATGTCAACCATGATTACAGATTGACTGTAAAAGTTATTAGTTTAACAAGGAAGAAGACAAAGAATCCTGCCTGTCTTAAATAACAAATTAAACTCATTTGGGAACTAGAGGGGTTTATGTGGTTCCTAATTGGATAGTTTCCTTCTAATCCTGGAGAAATGTAGAAATCCAGTGGGGGTCCGACATTAGATTTATATATAGTATGGAATCATCTTAATTGAACCTTATAAAGCTTAATTGAACACTTTTATACAAGAGGAAATGTAGTAATAACTCAAGGACTGCCTAAGAATGAGAAATATTCATAAAAGGAAATTTTGTGGGTTCCCTGGCCAAGCTTCAGAGTAGATCTTGGAAAAGTCTATGACAGAAGCAAGTCTGCTTTGCTCTTAGTCACTACTACATTATAATTCTGCCTTATAGTATAGGTGTTCATGTACCTATCGTATTCAGCTCGAGCAAATCAGCTCCTTGTAGACCAACTCCATTTAGTTATTAAATAAAGCAGGTATTGAATCCCTGTTTTGTTGTGAGCATTAGTAACACAAAGAAAAATTAAAAAAAGCAAACTATAATCACCAGCTTCAAGAAGACCATCATCTGGTGGGGTTCAGGTAAAGAATTAAATTTGTATCTCCTAGTGCAGCAGTCTCCAAAGTGAGATGTGTACATTGAAGGTGAGGAATATTAGATAACATAAAACATCTATTTATATTTTAATGAGAAATTATGTCTTGCTAATAATGAATATGTGGATTTACATATATCACCATACATCATTGTATGCCAAACATACTTTTGGGGTAGAGAGATAAAGGTTTGAAAACAACTGTTGTAAGACATGGTACTTTATACCCACTGGATGTCAGTAAACAATTGTTGAGTGAAAAGATTTACACCTCAAGTTAGGAAATCTTTGTATTTTCCCAGGAGTACTAAAATTCACTTCATGTCTTATCCACCTTTGCTTCCTCTTCTGCATGTTGCCTGCATGATCAAATAGCCTCAGTGTGCTGTATAGCTCATAGCTTCTCCTCTTCTTCCCACTGACCAACTCAGAGCTCCTAATTCAACTATTTGAGTTGAATAGAATTGAATTGAATATTTTCTTTGAATGTATTTCTGACAGTATTTTTATGAGGTAACGCACAGCAAGGATTCAAAGAAGATTCATTTCAGTTCCCAGGTGTGCATATTTCAAACCCAATATTGTTTGAGCACCTCAAGTCAGCCTCCATAACAGTGAGCACATGAGGTAACTTATACGGGGCACCCAAAATGAGAAAATGTAGTCATGATTAGGTTTATAACCTTTCTCCCCCAAAACTGTTGCTCTCAATGCCCCTTCAATAAAGAACATTAGGGTTTATTCTGAGAAGTTGTAATAGGGTTTCTCACCCTTCTCACCGTTGACATTTGGGACTAGTAATTCTTTGTAGTAGGGGCTGTACTGTGCATTGTAAGATGTTCAGCATTATCTATGTTATCTGCCTATTAAATGCCAGTAGCAGTCCCTTCCCTACCCCCATTTGTGACAACTCTGTCTTTTAAATATTGCCAAATGTTTCCTGGGATTTAAAATTGCCCTCAGTTGAGAGCAACTGGGTTATGGTGAAATTGTATGAGGTAAAAAATGTACACTGTAGTTCAGGAAACAATGGATTAACCATGTAATTGGGTTCAAAAGTTATGTGAATATGTGAAATGAGAATAATCAAAAATGATTTATTTGAGAGGTTAGTGTCAACTCCAATCCACTGCTAATCAAAGTAATTTCACGTTGTAACTAATAACTTAAATCTTACTTCTCTCAGATCTTGTTTGACCATGAGCGACAGAGATTTTTGAGCAGGGCGACGGTAAATGGTAGAAAGGATCACATGGAGGATATACAGACAAAATAATAAATTGGTAAAGGATGATTAATAGCATATTTTCTGCATAATCAAATGAATCAAGGCTATCAGGAAATTCTATCACTCATGACATCCATTGGGAGGTGTGCCCAGAAACCGCTAACAAAAGGTAGCATGGTATAGAGAAGATGATTCTTGAAATCTCATTATTAAAAAGTGGCTCAAGGTCAGTTTCACAGCACATTAGCAGAATGCAAGTTTTCTGAATGAGCTAGCTAATTTTTCTCTAAAGGCTTCCTTTAAATTCTAATTGGGGAGTCTTTAAATCATCACACATGAATATGCTAAAGAAGGGATTCAATTATGTGTGAGTTGAAAATAGAAATAGATCTGCTTGACCAATATGTCTTTCCTTTCCCATGAGAACTAATGGAAAAATAATCCACCTACCCCAATGGGCTAACTGTCCATTTGCTAAATTTATGTCAGATGGGGGAATGATTAGGATCCAAGATATTGCAAACACTACTTGGGTCAAAACTGTCAATTAGATGGAGAAATTATATACAAAATTAGGATTTCAGAGACCTGGATCTTTTGGCAGATAGCTAGGTTCTGAAGCCCTTTGAAATCCAAATACAGTCCAATAACCCTCTGGAGGAATCCTGCCCATTATATTTGCAGTTCTTCAATGTTTTATATTGTCCAGGGAGCAAATGAATTAAGATTTTCTTTTGTAAAAAATTTTTTTCTTCCTACCTGGCCTAAATTATGACTTCAGCATCTCTGGGCTGCATATGAAAAAGTGCATGTCCTGTGGCAAGTGCCATCTATAATTCATGCTTCTAAAAATTAGAAATGGTTATTGTTTTGTCACTATGTATTATGCCTACAAATTGTTAACTGACAAAAATAAAGAAGAGAGGATCTGTATGTATGCAAAAACATGTATAATAGAAGGCATATATGCAATGGGTGAAGGAAAGAGACATTGGATATTGCATGTGTAAACTGATATGATTTTAAGTTTATATACATCACATTTGTTTATCTTATAGCAACTGCATGCATAGACTTAAAAACCTTTTGCATAATTGGGAAGCTGCCATCACCAGTCTGTAGCATGAAGTCAAAAGGCATTTTAGGAATTGCTTACAATGAATTGTGGGTCATTTGGAATACATTCATAGGAAGCCTATTAAATCTTTTTCTTGCTTTACTACAAAACACCCCAAAGATTATTTCTCTAATGCATTGGTCTGTCAAATCTGTATAAACAAGTATAAATGTTAAAAAAGTAAAGAATACTAATCAAGAGACACAAGACATACAATGTTTAATAAATCTTGCCTTCAATTTATTTGTCTAGTATTACAAAGGCAGAGGAGATATTAATTAATATAGGCAAAGAGGACCCATAATTTATAATTAACTGGCAAGTGGTTTGTAACAAACAGCAGTACCGAGTCTAATAGCCGGTAGAAAAATAACTAGTGTTGATTTGTCCCTCGGCAAATTAATAGAGTGCTTATCAATGACAGGGTTACATAAAACTGCTAAATAAATAATCATCAGTGAGTTCGAGTGAAGCAGATCTTTAACAAGCTTAATCTGAACCTCTTGACATCTGTAGACTATGAAGAGATTAAATGGTAAGAAAGGAAAGATACAATGTGCAAATTGTAAGCCAGCTCAGTAACTGTACAAGAGCATGTTCTTATGTAATGAGAAATAAAAAAAAAACATTTTTATTGCAAAATTACATTGAAAAATGATTTTCATTATCATTAGAGTGAAAATTATAAAAGATATATCAAGGAAATGCTGAATTGGAATTCACCAGATGAGGATTTCACTACATCTCTTAACAATGAAAACACATAATTTTAGTCACTTTTGATATATTTTTGCTCGTTTGCTTCACTTTTATTACTCACCTTTGTACATGCTATGTGTTCTAACTCATATGTCACCACAGCTACATCAGTGAGCTTAGTTTTGGTTATTATGTCTCCACTATAGAAGAAAATTAATCAAGGTCCTATATTTAAATGGACATTTCCACCCTGCCTTCCCCACCACCTCACAGCCATTTGTGTGGACCTCTAAGTTTTTGTTACAGGATGTTTTATTACTCATGGTGTGTATTGCTGTGAATTAGCAGACCTATGTAACACCTCAGGTCTTTTCTGTAAGAAAAGATTTTTAATATCACCCTTATTTGTTAGTATATTAACATTATCGTGTCACCTATATTTTCTAAATTAATGATATGAATTGTTTATTTTTTAAATCATTGGGCTTTGGAAGTAATATCCTGAAGTAGAACGTTATCATGATTCAATTTTAGAGCAGTTTTAGGTTCACAGTAAAATTGAAAGGAAGGTGTAGAGATTTCCCATATACAACAATGCCTTTGAATGGCCTATACGAGGGCTGTCCAGAAAACAATCCAGCCATAAATGCCTCTACTTTTCATATTACATAGCTGGATACTTTCTGGACAGCCCTCATATAGTTGAAGCCTCTCACAAAAGGAGAAGATGCCCCAAGTCTTAAATGGAAACCTGGTTTCCAGTGGGACATCCCCATAGGTGTTCCTGTGAGAGACAGAACAAGAGAACCAGGGGCCTGAAAGTCGCAGTTGCATCCAGTATCACAAGTCTTGCTTCTTAGGATAGAGTGGATCTTTACCACCATTTCCACATCTGTTGAGCATGGCAGTGCCACCTCTGTAGGAGTTCACCCTTAGATTTTGTGTCTTCACGCCTTTTATGCACTACCTGCCAAGATTCAGTTGCAGATATAGTAAATCATCTACAGTTTTATTTTTAAGACACGTCTTATGTTCTCATGTTAAATACCTGCTAGTACCAATGACAGCTGCTAAATATTGAGTGTGAGTATATATGCTTATCTTTAGTATGCTTGCTAACATACAGCAAGCTACTCTGAGACTTCAAATATTACGTGACAAAGTTCTAATCTTGGTCATCAGCATTATTGCTGCCCTGTACTTCAGACCCAATTTCTAGCAACCCTTTGGACATCTGTCCCTTAATATTCTATGAGAATTTTATATTCATTCTTGGAAACTGAACTCATAATAGTTAATAGTATCATCTTTTCTCAACTTTTAAAAATTTAATCAACTGGAAGACATCCTTAATTTCCTACTCTGCCTCCTACCCTCTGTGCCTTTCAAACTCACAAGTCAGTCTATGTGTTCTTTTAATCGTGCATCTAAAAGCTCTCTTTAATATAATCTTTCCTCTCTATTCCTATTACCACCACTTTTGTTCAGGCTCTTATTATGTCTTATCTGAGATTTTGTAAGAGATTCTGTGGTAGGAAGAATAATACCCCTTACCAAATGTGTTCATATCCTTGTCCCCTGACCCAATGATTATGCTACATTACACAGCAAAGGGGAATTAGATTGCAGGTGTAATTAAGTTTGCTAATCAGTTAATCTTAACATAGGGAGATTATCCTGGATTTTGAGAGTGAGTCTAATTTAACTACAGGGGTCTTTAAAAGTAGAAGATGGAGACATAAAAAGAGGCCAGAGTGTTCTGATGTGAGAAAGACTCAACTCATCATTGCTGGCTTTGAAGATGGAGGAAGAGGCCACAAACCAAGGAAAGCAGGTTACCTCTACAAGTTAGAAAAAACAAAAAAACAAAAAAACAAAAACTCCAGAGATGGATTCACCCTAGAGCCTCCTGAAGAAAGACAATCCTACTGACACCTTGATTTCAGCCCAGTCAGAACTGCCAGACTTCCAACTCAAGGACTGAAAGATAATAGATTTGTATTATGGTAAGACTAACTTTGTGTTTATTTGTTACAACAGTGATGGGAAACTAATATAGCTTCTTAGCCATTTTTTCTAATTTCAGCTGAATATCCTGATTCCCTTTACATGGATCTATTTTCCATACTTTTCCCAAAATCATCTTTAAAATAAGATACCTGACTGTGATGATGACAGTCTCTTGTGTTAAATTTTTCAATGATTTCCTATCTTGATCAAGATCAAAGTGAACTGCTTTCTCATGGTCCACAAGGCTCTTTATCATCTGGTCTCAATTTCCAGCTTTTTCTTTTATGTTGTTTATCCCCTCATCTCTTTCCCCATTTCTCATATTCCACAAAATGCATTCTATACTTAACACACATTCTCTTAATCACAGTTACCAAAAAATACCAGTCACCTTTATAGCTTCTGAGTGCTTGTTTACACTGATGACTTTTTGTGGTATACTCGTCCCCCACTTTCTTCCTGATGTATCCTCCAAACAAAAAATTCTTCAGTAGTCAAGTCAACATATGTCTTTCATGGCTATTCATGTGATACAGTCACTTCAATCGCTACTACTGCTCCTTTCTAGACTTAGCATTTACAAAGTTCTCCATACAGCACTCTCCTGTTCTATACATTTTACAAGACTTAGCTCATTTATTCCTTGCACAATCCCTGTGAGAAAGAGGAGTGTCATCTGCATTTTATGGCAGATGAAACTAATGCACAGGGAAGTTAAGTAATGTTTCCAAGTTATGAAGGTAGTAAGATGTGGAATTGAAATTTAATCCCAGGCGGTCTGATTCCAAAATCTGTGGTCTAAAGACTATTTAATACTTCCTTTGTATCCAAATCATGGTCACTTTAGTGAATCAAGAGAATAACTGCTTTTTTGACTTTGTGGAAATGAGAAACGTAGTTATATAAAATGCTATTTTACTAGAATAGTTGACAACATGATACAATCATAGACCCTATTCTATGGTGTCTTTAGTGTTGATGTATTTGGTTCACCAAGCAAAATTTTTCCAACACATTCCATTTGCTAATTAAAAAATGTTTTTTCACTTCATGTTCATGAGTAATGTTGATCTACAGTTTTTTTGTACCTATTGTAGGTTTTTCTATTGAGGTAATGCTGGCTTTAGAAAAATGATGTGGGAAGTCTTTCTTCCTCTTCAATTTTATAGAAAGATTTGTCCAAATTGATTTTTTTTACAAGTTTGGAAGAATTAAATAGTGAAATCATCTTGTCTTGGAGTTTTCTTTATGAAAAATTTTAAACACCAAAACCTTTTTTTTTTTAATGTAATAGCATTATTGAGATTATTTTTTCATCTTGTATGAATTCTGATAGTTTGTTTCTCCAAGGACTTTTTCAATTTTATCTAAGTTGTTGAATTTATTGAAAAAATTTACTATAATACTGCCTTATCCTTCTAATATACTGAAAATCTTAGTGATGTCACTTCTCCCTTTCCTAAAATTGGTAATTTGTGCCTTCTCATTCTCGTTTTTTTTTTTTTACTAATTAGTCTGAATAGAAGTTTAACAATTTTATTATTTTTTCAAAGAATTTACTTTTATTTCACTGATTATTCCCTCTTTTTTTATTT
The DNA here is from genome assembly GCA_004026885.1 of Lyroderma lyra. Classification (NCBI taxonomy): domain Eukaryota; kingdom Metazoa; phylum Chordata; class Mammalia; order Chiroptera; family Megadermatidae; genus Lyroderma; species Lyroderma lyra. Next base: position 60,554 of record PVJL010004597.1, read on the forward strand.
CTCACTTTTTATTGATTTCTACTCTAATAGTAATGTTTTTTATTTTGCTTACTTTGTTTACTCTATTTTGTGGTGTGGAGGTGGTTGATTTTCTTTCATGTGGTAGAAGCTGAGTTTATTTGATGCAGACAGACATTTCATGTTATAAATATCCTCCTTCTACCACCATACTGCTGTACTGGACTTCACAATTATGATACCTTTTGTTTTCATTTTCATTCAGTTCAAATTACTTTCTAGTTTCTCCTTTGATTTCTTCATTGGCCTGTGCTTTATTTAGAAATGTGTTAAAATTACCAAATATTTAGGAGCTTTTCAGAAATATTTTTGTTTTGATTTTCTATTTAATTTTTATGGTTAGAAAATATATTTTACTTAAAATATTTTACATTCATTGAGAAATATTTTACAGCCAGAATATGGTTTATCTTTGTAATTATTTCATGTGCATTTGAAGAATTTGTCTTCTAATGTTTATAGAATTTAGTCTTCATCATACACACACACACACACACACACACACACACACACAAACATACATCCATACACACAGTAGACTCTCAGTAAACTGGTGATTGTTAGATGCCAGATAAATAAGTAGATTCTCTGTTAACCAGAACTCAAGCAATGGGCACTCTCAAGCAATTGGCAACATTTTATTTCTTTATCTTTTACAAAAATTTTTTCAAAAGTTTTTTTTTTTTTCTCTTGCTGGTTTTAAGATTCTCTCTTTGTTTTAAACTTTGGCATTTTAATTATGCAGTGTCTTGTTGTGGGCCTCTTTCAGTTCATCTTGTTGGAGACCCTGTGCACTTCTTAGGTTTATATGTCTATTTCCTTTGCCAAGTTAGGGAAGTTTCCATCATTATTTCATCAAATGGGTTTTCAATTTTTTTCTTCTCTCTCTTCTCTTGGTACCCCAGTGATGCAAATGTTAGTAATGCTTGATGTTGTCCCAGAGGCCCCTTAACTATCCTTATTATTTTGGATACTTTTTTTCTTTTTGTTGTTCCAAAATAGTGTTTTCTGCTTCCTTCACTTCTAAATCACTGATTCAATTCTCTGCTCTACCTAACTTACCATTGATCCCCTCAATGTATTCTTTACTTCAGTTATATTCTTTATTTCTGACTGGTCTTTTTTATGTTTTCTATTCCATTTTTATGTTTTCTATCTCTTTGTTGAAGTTCTCACTGAGATCAATGAGCATCCTTATAACCAGTGTTTGAACTCTGCACCTGGTAGATTGCTTATCTCCATTTTGTTTTGTTCATTTTCTGGAGCTTTTTTCTGTTCGTTTGAGAAAATTTTTTTATTTCTCCATTTTGACCACCTCCATGTCTTTGTATGTATTAAGTAGAGTTGCTATTTCTCCCTGTCTTAGTAGAGTGGCCTTATGCACTAGGTGAACTGTGGGGTCCAGTGGCACAGTTTCCCTGGTCACCAAAGCTAAGTGCTCTAAGTGTGTCCCTTGTGTGAGTTGTGTGTGCCCTCTTGCTGTATTTGAGCCTTGGTCGCTCTTCGCACATCAGTGGAAGGGACTGACACTTTGGATGATTGGTTGTAAGGACTGTTGTAACTATAGTGGAAGAGCTAGTGTGCAGAGGCTGAGCCTACAGAGCAGGATTCACTTTAACAGGGCTGTCACGCCTGCCCAGTCTGCCTGTTGGGTGCGTTGTCCTTGGAAGTGACTGGGTGATGTTATGGCTCAGTCTGAAGGTGGCCACTTGGCATACTAGTCCTGAAGTCTACTGGGAAGGGCCCTGCCACAGGCCAAGTTTAGCTGCAGCTTGTGCCCTACCTGGGGCCACCTGGCATGAGCCACGAGCAATCCACAGATAGCTGCCACTCTTGCTAGGCTTGGAGGTTCCTAAGAGAGGCTAAGTTGTGAAGCAAGGCCAGTTGCTACTAGGGCTGGGCTTAGGGCTGCTTATCCAGAGGCACAGAGTATACATTGACTGACTGGGACAGGGTCTCAGGGAATCACCAGGACAGGGCAAACAGTGTTAACGAGGTTGATGGAGACTTAGATATCATGGCTGCCTGCATCTGCATGCTGGGAGGCAGTGGGGAGGGCTCAACAGAGAAAAAATGGATTCTGTTAGCTCTTCTGTCTGGTAGAAAGCTGTCTCTCCATTCTTCATCCTGAAACCAGACAACTCAGTTCCTCTCTGTATGTCCCTGGCACCTTTTGAGCTGTTGCCCTAGCACTGGAGCTCAAAGCAAGTAAGCCAGTTTGTAAGTCCATGTGCAAGCCCTATAAGAGGATCTCTTGGGAATATGGCCACAATCTCTGCTGGTATTCACAGCCAATAGATATGGAGACTTCTTTTTTCTGGCACTGGAAACCTTAAGCTGGGAGCCTGGTATAGGGCTGGATCCCCTCTCTTTATACTTCCATGGAGCACCTTACTTTATGCTTCCAGGGGACCTCTGCAGCTGAGATATCCCTCCCAATTTTTAACTGTCAAACATGGGTTTGGAGTCAGCCTGTTCCACATCTCTGCTCCTCCTATCAGTCTCAAGATCACTTCATCTGTATGTCCTTAGTTATAGGACTTCTATTCAGCTATTCTTCAGGTGGTTCTCAATGATGGTTGTTCTGTAGTTTGGTTGTAACTTTGTTGTGGTTGTGAGAGGAGGAAAGCACAGCATTTACCTACTCAACCCTCTTGATAAAAAATGTTACCATCTTTAAATTTGTTTTCTATTTGCCCCATCTGTTCTTTGAACAGTTCACTTTTTTCTTTTTTTCTTTCTTCTAGATTATTATTTATGATTCCATTTTGATTGATTTTGCTGGCTTAACTATAATTCTTTTTTTTTTATTCATGCCTAGGTTTATAGAAGGGATGGCCAAGCTTTTTGCTTCCTTATGCCACAATGGAAGAAGAAGAATTGTTTTGGGCCACACATAAAATACATTAACACTAATAACTGATAAGCTAAAAGAAGTCCCTGCATAATTTTCACAATGTTTTCAGAAAATTTACAAATTTATGGTGGGCCACCTTCAAAGCCACCCTGGGCTGCATGTTGGACAAGCTTGGTTTATAGTATACATCTTTAGTTATTACATATCATGTTCTGAAGAGTATAGGAACCTTACAATAATATACTTCTAATGCTCACCTCCCCAGTCTTCCTGCTATTTCATACACATTTTTTTACATATGTTATAAAAACTACATCACATTGTTATTATTTCATTAAAACAGGTATCTTTTAAAGTGATTTAAATAAGAAGAAAAACCTCCTGATTATTTACCCATTTGTTACTGTTCCCAGTACTCTTCCTTCTTTCATAGGCAACCATATTTTTATCTGGCACCACTTCTCTTTTTCCCCAAAGACTTTCTTTAACATTTATAGTAATGCACAATTTCTAGTCCTGAAATTTTTAGTCTTTTTACATCTGAAAAAAAAACTTACCCCATCTTCATTTTTTAAGAGTATTTTCTCTGGGTATAGAATTCTGGATTTACAGGATTTTTTTTTCACAGATGTTGCTACATTAGCTTCTCTTTTACATTATTTTTGAGAGAAATCTGCTGTAAGTCTCATCTTTTTTCCCCTCTGTATGGAATGTAGCTTATCTTCTAGCTGCTTTTAATATTGTCTTTTTATCATTGGTCTCAACAATTTGGTTGTGATATACTTTGGAGTAGTTTTTCTTCATGTTTTTGTACTTGGACTTAGATTCTTGGATTTATGCTTTATGATTTTCATGAAATGTGAAAAAAATTCAGTCATTATTTTTTCAAATCTTGGCCCTAGCCCTCTTCTTTCCTTACATGCATATTAGGCGACTTAAAATTGTCCCTTAGCTTACTGATGGTTTGATTTTTTTCCCTTTTATTTTAGGTGGCTCTATTGCTGTGTCTTCAAATTTACTAATCTTTTCTTCTACACTGACTAATATGCTATTAATTTCACCCAGGTTAGTTTTCATTTCTAGGAGGTTTTAATTTTTTTATCTTCCATGTTTCTTCTAAACTCTGAATATATAGAATACAGCTATAATAACTGTTTTAATGTCTTGACCTTCTAATACTAACACCTGTGCCTATTTATTGATTTTATTGCTTATTAAGGTTGTATTTCCCTGATTCTTGGCATGTCTGGTAATCTTTTACCTTGTTGGATGTCAGTTATTTTTGTATTTGCATAAATATTTTATCTTTTGTTCTGGGATACAACTGAGTTACCCTGAAAATTGAATTTTGAAGGGTCTTACTTTTAAGATTTTTAAATGACTCCAGAGCAGTGTTTGCCTAGGGCTAGCTGCTTCCCACTAGTGAAGCAAGAAACTTCTGTGCACTCTTCACAGTGCTCTGTGAATTATGATGTGTTCAGTCTTGCTGGTGGTAACAGGCACTCTCCCAGCCCCTATGTGGGCAGCACAGGCAGTGTTTTCTCTAATCCTTTCAGTTGCCTCTTTCCCCAGCCTTACGTAGATTCATCACAGGTTTGTGTTGGTAACTACTCTACTATATACTCAAGGGGCCCCTCTGCAGAACTCCAGTGTTCTTTCTCTATACAGCTCTCTCTTCTCTGGTATTCTGTCTTGTGAGCTCTAGCTGCTGTATCTTCCCATGCTCAGATCTGTCTCATCAACTGAGCATTCTGCTGGATCCCTCCTCAGCCTGGAAACTCTCTCAAAGCCTATGTTAATGGCAATTGTAGATTTCACCTCATTTATACTTATTGCTTAGTGATCACTGTCCATTGCCTGATATCTATTGCCTTGAAAACCATTATTATTATTTGGTGTTTTTTTTCAGGAAATTTTATTTTCAATAAAATTATCAAAATACTATTTCAGTTTTTTCAGCCTAAAGTAAATGTGGTCACTTTTACTCAATCTTGGTTAGAAGCAGTCACTGGTGAACATTCTTGTTGCTCACTTTAGGTCTTCTTATTGAGGAATAAGATCCAGGACCTAAAGTCTGAATTTTCTGTTTTGAACTCTGAATACTGATGGGACAACTACTTTCTCAGCCTCAATAACCTCCGTGTGTTTGCTAGGAATAAGAATTTGGTGGTTCCTGGTAGAAATGGGGTGTGCAAGAAAAGCTTCTGGAAAGCTCTTCTAATAATACTCCACCCCACCCCCCAAAAATCTCAGCTACAATTTGTAGCACTTAGGGCTAAAGCTGTATATATACTATCTGTATACTATGCTCCTATAATAAAAAGTCATGCCATAAAAATATGTATAGGTTTTTCTTAACAGGCCAATGGCTTTGATTTGAAAGCTAAACAACTAAATCTGAGGCTCTAAGAATCATGTATAAAGTTAAGAGGACTTGGTGAGAAGTTTTACTGCTTAAATGCAGTACCTATTTTTGTCACATTTTGCCAACTGCAGTTCCAAAATTGTTCCAGGGCCTGACATTTCACAGGATCATTTGCCTTTTAAATGTGTTGCTCACTTTTGTATGACTGATCTGCAGATCTTAGGACCAAACATTTTCAATAAAAGTTTCAGCAATTATAAAAGACAGCATTAAGACCTCACACCATACTTTCAAAGGCTTTAGGTTGTTAACATTGAAATGGATGTCAGGTTTGAAAAAGGAAAAAAACACATTTTTTAAGCAAAATTATTATAATGTTTTCATTTCAGGGCCAGCAGGGCCATGTCTCTACACATTTGCAAGCATGCTGCTTTCCCAGGCTTATGTAACTCAAGGCTTTAACTGTCCATAGGGGAGATCAGCAGCACAGTAACAATCACCAAAGACTGTTTTCCTGATTCCTTCCCTAGATACTTTATGATGATCTCAGGCTTCCTTGCATGTCTGATGCTGGGTGTTTCCAGGGAGCACCTCCCTTTATGCTTCTCAAACTAGTCCTCTTAGCACAAGATGTCTTGTTCTTCTTCTCCACTTCTTTCCCGTGATTATCTCTCCTGCTGCTCCTAAAAGGACTCTTCCCTGGTGCCTATAAAGATGACAGCTCTCAAACTCAATGATAAAGAATTCCACCCTCCCCATGTCTGATGTCTATACCACAATGCACATCAGGAGCACCAATACTGATGGCCTTACCTCTTGAAGGCACCGCCCCCCCCGACAGCTGATGCCAAACAGTACCTGTGCCAAGATCCCCCATGTCCTTTGCCAAAGGAAGCATTATCCAGGATAAGGACTGTTATTACCACTGCTGCTGACTTCTTGAACCCATAAAAACTCAGTGGTATTTTATGAAGTCATTCTTTGTTTTTGCCTACTTCCATGTTGCAGTCATCTCACCCCAGGATTCAAAGGAAGTCACATTTGAGCTGCTATATGGAGGACAAATAGGGAGAAGAAAGATTTATTCACAGAACTACAAAAGAAAATAGCCCCTGTGACTGGAGCCCATGTGGCTGGAGCTCACGTGGGATAAAGTAGCCACATAGTACTGGGGTCCAGTTGTTCTCGTTGGCAAGGGGAGCCCTTCCATTGATATAGTTCACTGCTGCAGCACAAACACCTCTGATTTCCCAGGGGGACCTGACTTTTTAGGTAAATATACTGGAAAGAAATGTGCACCACCCGTTCTTAAGCATACCTAAATGTGCTTGAATCCTCAGATGAACACGCATTTGGTCCAAATGGAACACCAATGACTCTTCAAGTAAATGTCATTACTAGGAATCCTCCTGGAAATGATTAATTATGAATTTACAGTAATGGTGAAAAGTGTAGCCTACAAATGGGGCATCAGCTGGGCAAGCCCTAAAGCTGTCTGCTTTACTGGAGTTAAGGGCTGAGGGAACATCGTGGTGTTCCCCGAGTACCGCGGGGTTTGCCGAGTCTAGGAAAGGACTGGGATTGTTTTGCAAGCTTACATGGTTTCCTAGAATGACTCCTAGATAAGAACAAAATTGAAAGGAAGTTTTGCTGTTAGACAATTTCTTAACATTACGTAGGTTCTGGTACTTTCCTCTGGCCAGTGGAATGATGGGCTGCTACCAGGCCACATGAAGTCTGGGTGAGGTAAGGCTATAGGAAGAGCTAATGAGCAAGGTATGGCAAGTTTCCCCAAGACAGAGATTAAGGAACCATTAACAAAATGAGAAATAGATACTGCATGGCAAAAGCCATAGCTTTCTACTCATCAGGTAATAAAAAATATCAGCACTGAGCACACGGGGTATGCAAGGAACAAAGCTGAGCACTGAGGAGCAAACAGACCGTAACACACATTGTTGATGATAACTAACTTTTATTGAACTCTCTCTATGTTCAAGGCACTCTGGCACATGCATTTTCTCATTTAATTCTCAGAACAACTTGCTGAGGCACATCCCCTTATTATCCCCAATTATAGACAAGAAAACAGGTTGGGGCATTTATTCAGTACACACAGTAGTGGCGTCAGTGGATCCCTTCCTCTTAACAGCTACACTGTACAGACATAACTACCTTGCTTTATTGTGGTTCTCAGATGTCACATTCTTTACAAATTAAAAGTAAATCTCTTTACCAGCAAAAAATTACTGTAACTTGCTTTATTGTGATAGTTGCTTTATTGCAGTGGTCTGGGACTGAACTTGCGTTATCTCTGAGGTATGCCTGTATAGCATGACTTTTCATACCAGGATATTCCAATCTAGTTGTACAGAAAATATCTGTATTTAAAAATAATGAGTGACACAAAGCAGTAATTATTGTGTTGTGTGCACTGTGTGTAAACTGTACAGGCCACACATGCTATGGTTTTTTCAAAAAAGGAAAGTTTTTGTCCAGTTGTGGATGACCAAAATATTTGAATATTAAGACAGGATTTGGGCTTGCCTTGAAGGAAAAAAAATAGGACACGAGGAGGCCGAAATGGAGTGGGGAGTAAATAATAATTCAGATAAAGAGAGGAAGGAAATTTAATTTAAAGAGTGAGGAAAATCTGAATCGTGATTCATTTACCTGTAAATTGATAGGAGTTCACCCCCCAAAAATAATTGGTTATGTGTATCTCAAGCAAATTAACATGCATTTAAGGTGCATGTATGTGAAGTATAGGTGTATGTGTACACATTTCCAATATTTTGTCAGCGCTGAGAGTGATGCACCATGAAGTAGATCTAAAGCCTGAATTGGACCCATATTTACCTGGGATTGCATAGAGGGCTTTCATATTTTTTGTCAAAAAATTTTTTTCTTGAATGATACCCAAAGAAGGGGAGGCTCACCTCATTGAACCTGCTTTCTGATCTTCTTTATAAGCTTTTATGTAATTGGTAGTATCTGCTGAATTGGGATCAGGCCCCAGCAGCTACTGGGAGAACTTGTCACTGACCACCTTTGTTGGCAGCACCATGACGCTGCCCTGAGGGGGCACTGTGAACCTTCTCTGGTTTTTATCTCCTGCTCTCCCAACCTTTAAATGGATCCTTTTAGAAATGCATTTTTAAAAGTAGTATTTGTTTATATCTGGCTTGCTAACTGGAAGAGTTAGAGTGTGGGGGATTCTAATACAATGGATAAAACTAAGGTGATTAGGGGGAAAAAGAATCATTAAATATTTATGAGAATCCGGTGCTTTTGTGTAAATAGTACTTTTCATTTGAATTAATTCTTGTTCTAGTTTTTTCCTATTTTCCTCTATGTGCCCTGTTGCATCAGTGACACACTTTTTTTTAAGTTGGCTCCCTGAGCGGGAACCCAGGCCATGGCGGTGAGAGCGCAGAAGCCTAGCCACTACACCACCAGGGATCCCCCCACCCCCAACTTTTGAATTATGGAATATTTGAGGCAACTCTTGAAGGAATTAAATTGCATCCACAACTATGATACAATTCACGTGCTTACCCTTTATCACTGCATTGCTATTGGAGTAGAGCTGTTTCTTGCCCTGGGTTTTCTTGCCCACTGTGCTCTAAGGAGGCAAAGTTCTTCAACATTCTAAAAACATAGTCCATTTTTCTTTTCATTGGCTGAGTGCTGCACATCATAGAGTTTTTCCTTTCTCTGGCTCTTCCTCCCTTCCTTTCTTCCTTCCCCTCCTCCCTCCCTCTTTCTTTTTTTCTACTTTGGAGCAAATTGTACTTCTTTTCCTGAGTAGTTTAGTGAAATTGCTCTGTTGGAGAGAGATTACTGTAATTCAATTGTAACAAAAAAAAATTGTATATTGATAAAAATTTAGTGGCTCACATGGGAATGCTTTATGGTACCTCAGTACATAGTATTACAACAACTGAATTACACCATCCTGATAATATTTTGGTAAAAAGTCCTAAAAACTAATCCTGATTCAGGATTAATCCTGAAAATACCCTTTATATTTCCAGCTAAACATTCACTTACAATATGTTTTCCTTGATGTTGTATCTTTGTTTTCCTCAGATATAGAGGATCTAGAAAAATTGTGCTTATTTAAAGCTAAATTATAATTTTAAGGATGTCCAAAAATGTCGTGTATCTCTATAAACATATATTATAGTTATAAACCAACTCATATCTAAATCTTAAAAGTAAATGTCAAAAAAGTTTTTAATAAATCAATGTCAGTGCAGTCCTATATGCTGTTTAGATGGGACACATGGGCCAGCTTTATAGGCAGCTATCATTTGCAATTAGCAGGAGAGATTCACTTTATTAGTGATCCATTGCTATTTTCTGTTTCACTGCAATATCAGAAGTGATTTACAAATAGCCTTTAAAATATAATCCAATATAGAATGTTGGCCTTTTTTGGTGGACTTTTGACAATGACATCTTTCATAATAAACAATATCAACAATCACTGGCTGCATCATGACCACCCAAACCAAAACTTAAGATGAGGTCTTGCTTCTCAGCTCCTCCCTTTATGTCCTATTAATAGTTCCTTGGATGCTTTAACTCTTGGATGTCATTTACTACATGATCACTGTCTGCTTATTCCGAAGCAGAAAGAAGACCGAAAGTTGGACACCCAGGAGTGGTGCCCTGCACTCGCTGTCAGGGCTGGAGATGTCAGCAAGCTATAGGCAATGGGCTGTGAGAGTCAGCCATAGACCCCAGCTCCATCAGTAATGAGGGAAATGATTTCTTTTTTAGTTTTAAAGGTATTTTTGAGGACATGTATTTTAGTCAGGTTGAGCTGCTATAACAAATTGCCATAGATTGAGTGACTTATAAACAACAGAAACTTATTTCTCACAATTCTAGAGGCTGGAATCCAAGATCAGGTTCTGGTGAGAATTCTCTTCAAGGCTGGCAAACTTCTGTCTTCTCATTTTATCTTTGTGGGGCGGGCTGGGGGAGAGTTAAGGAGTATCCTGGGGTTTCTTTTAATAAGGGCAGTAAATCCTGTTCCTGAGAGCTCCACTTAATCACCTCCCAAAAGCCTCACCTCCTAATATCACATAAACAGCATGCAGTGAGAAAAAGGGCAAGTTCCTTAAGAGACAAGAAAAAGAAAGGCTTGTGAGGATTCCGAGGTGGAGAGAGTTGGCAGCTGGGCTAAACGTAGTATGTCTGGACTGCAAGGCAACTTAGTGATCATCATGGTATGAGTCAAAAAGTAGCCTTTTCTCTTTCTTTCCTCTGCCCACTCACTGCTAGGACTGCAAAACAGAACTCAAACTTAAAACAAATAATAATAAAAAATCTCGCTTTGAACACATAATAGTATATTTCTATCGAAAACCCTTTCTGTCCTCTAGACCGACTATTCTATATCATACAAATCACACAGTGAGAGAAGCAGCACTCCATTAAGGAGTTCTGGAAATGACTTGCCCTTATGAAATTAGCAAGGTGCATAGATACGTGGTAAAGATCTGAGGATCATGGGAAATGCAGGCAAAGTCGTATGTACTAGTCTCTGCCCAGGTGACATGCCTACGCCAGCCTGCATACTGACGCCAGCTTGACACTCTCCAACACATTAGTTAGAAGGCTGAGCCTTTCTTCTGACTTTCCTGACCTTCAAAGGGTTACATAAATCCTGCCTACCCAGTATTATCCTGTAATTCTCTGCATACCGTCAAAATACATTGTTATGCATTTTACTAGTTGTCTTCATTCAAACCTCTCTCCCTGGACTGGCATGGAAATTCCTCTAAAACCAACAGTCAAATGCAACTCCCTAAGTTGGCAAAGCTACATAGTAGGCTCCTCTGACTCTTGTCTGTCCCCTCTGAATGCTGATGTGTTCTTGAAATGAGGGAGCTTTAAAAACCCTTGTTGACATCAATCTAAGATCTCTCTGTCTGAGGTACTATCAGGGAATTCACAGGGCATTCATCAAAATCAAGCTGATGCAAGCATGAATACTCACAAGAAAGAACCCTTTTATGCTGAAAACTGCTGAAGGCTGGAAAAGGGTCTAATTTATTTAAATTATCCCTCTAAGTGTCAAGCCCCACACTTTCTGGAAGGGTCTGACAACTGTGGGTTAAAGAAAGTTTTTGCAAATTTATAAATAAATTAATGACAGGAGAACGTTAACCTGGGAAATCAGAGTAACAGAAAAGTAATCGCCATCCGTGTTGATGCAGGTGTAGGAAAATACAGTTTTCTGCTGTTAAGCTTTTAAATGTCAGCAAATGGCAGTTTAGTAGATCATTTGCTAATAATGATTAAATTTCTCATTAAAATGTTTCCTTCATTATTCTTCAGGTAGAAATGTGTAATTCAATGATTGTTACATCAATTACACTTAAAAAGCTCATTAAAATACTGAAATACTATCTCTCGTAGTCAGAGTACTTTAAAAGTACTGTACTAATTATAAAAGAAATAAACTCTTATAATAGCACCATTTGAACTGATGCCTTATAAATTCTTAATGTAAAGCTAACATGTAAAGTTTAAATCAAATATATAGATCCAATAAAACAAAATCTTTTTAATCTTGTTTTACCTTCAAAAGAACTCTGATTATTGTAATTAAATAATGCATGATATAATAACGACCTAGAGTGTGTGATTATTTCATTGGCAATTGAATATTGGTGCTTTTTATTTATGCAAGCAATGTATCACAGGCAATATGCATCAAGCATTAAAATATTGATACAATTACACTTAGCCTGCCGAAACAATAAAAAAAAATCTGTGACATGACTCTGCTGATGATACCACGACAGTTTGAAATCCTTTTTAAATTTTAATACTCTGATGTGCTGGGTTATGCTAATTCTGCTAAGAAATAATGCCCCTAAGATTCACTGTTGTGCTTTTTATTCCTGGGAGCAAACAAATCCAGCTTTGCTCAACATGGTTAAGTAGAGTTTGCTTTTGTACACATTTGACCATTTCTTTTGTGAGAAAAGATAAAAAGAACAGTAAGGTTTGTGGTTAGTTTGTTTGTTTTTAAGGGTATTCATTTATATTTTAATGACCTTTCTCTAATTTTCTCATTTACTGAGTTTCACAGTTCTTAAAACATTCAGATGCTTTTTATTTTTAAGTCCTTTCTCAACAGAGCAAAGGGTTAGGGAGGTTTTCTTTGTAGCTGTTTTATTATTAAAGCCTTGGCAAGTGACTATGTGGGGCTCTGTGCCTGTCCCAGAAGTCCTCCATGGAAGCAATAGATGACAGAATTTTCCTGCCATATGTACATCTGGGGTTCAGTGTTACATAGCTGACCCATTTTCTCACCTGTACAAATGCACCCAAAATGCCTTTGTTGTTTGTGTACACAGGAGTAATTTAATACATAATTGTTGACTTAAAAACACAGTGACAGAAACAGACTTCCTGCTCATTTGGCTGCTGAAATGTTTCTATGAATCTGGTGACCTTCTTTGCCTTAAAAATATTTTTAGACCCATGCCCTGGCTCAAGGGGAAGATGATTTCTATGATACCACCTGGCATCAGTGTTAATATGAAAGAATGCAGAGATTCATAACACAGTAGCTATGCAAGGAACCCCCAAAATCACATAATTCAACTCGTGTATTTTACAGCAGAGGAGGAATCTGAGGCCCTGAAAGTTAAAGGGGTTTCACAGAAGTTACTTTTCTTGACCAGGCTCACATCAGAGTAGGGTCTGATGGGATTTCCATCAGACCACTGTGACTCAGGCCTTCTTTCTAGTGATGGTTATCTGGGTGACCCAGTACATACTTTGGTCCCAGCAAATGCTGCAGGATCTCTTTGCTTTCCAAAGACATGCCAGCTATAATATGGAGTTCTGAAAGAAACGGGAATTATTGAGTCTGTAAACAGAATGTATATATTGTAGCAATTTAATTGCTTTTTAAGACCCCGGAGTTGTACTCTAGAGCCAATAACTGTGTAAATTCCATCTTCACCTTTCCTTCCAGTGGCTGTAGTTCCCCTTTTAACAATGTCATGTGTATTTCCTCCCTCTTTTCCTGTATGAATAAGTAGCAATGGCTGGCAATGATACAGCGCAGTTGATCATCCTGAATGTCTATAGGATGTCATATTTATGCTCTTCTGTTTAGCTTAAATCTTACTCAGGTTCTAATAGCAAACAGTCCAGTTACAATGGGCTGGCATTGCAAAGCATCTGTTCAATTCAGATAAATAAGACCAATGTGTTTGAAGGGCAAAGTTTCAATACAAGTGGCCTGCCATTTCATTTGGAGATGCAATTCTTATGCAGCATAAATAACAAAGGGGAAAGGGATCATTTGCTAATTGATTAATTATCTTGTAAATGAATTACAAACCTGTGGAGTGCTAGCTAGTCTTATGCAGAAGACCTCCCCGCTTTCTTTTCTCCTTGGAGTTTTGAAGTACGAGTGATGATGAGGCTGTGTACTCACAAGCTGGCGTCTGTTACACGAGGCTGCAGGCCGCATGCCATGGCGTACTTCTCAGTTTTCAGTACTTGAAAACCATTCATCGTTGGATGCAGGTATATGTATGTGCGTGCACAGTGGTGTGTATAAGCATACAAAAAGCAAAGAACACTAAATTTCGAATCAAAGCAATCTAATAAGTTAACAGTTCAGTTGGGGATGGCAGTCTGTTCTTTTTAACCTTTATTTTTGCATTCTATAAGTAAGCAGAGTTATTCTGAATAACAATCTGTTGTGGACTGAATGCACTAAGGATTAAAGATCAGGGAGAAGAGTGTTCCCAACGCGCAAAAGCTGGTGCGGTTGCAGTGCCTTGATAACCGCAGAAAAGCTGATAATTAACATTCCTGCTTCCTAGGCAAAGGGGCAATTGGTCTTCTAAAGGCATAGCCTACTGTTCTGTTTCTCTCTATATATATGAAAGCAGCTGATTTAGTCAGAAAGGTGACAGTTAAGGCTCTTTGCTGGTGGAATTTTTGCATCTTCCCAGTGCCTCGTTTCCCCGACTTTACCACAGAGGCTGTCCATCACGGTTGTTATGTATGCAGGCTGAGTGAGCCCGCAGGGGATCCTAGTTATTTACACTCTTTTTCAAGCTTCGAAGCTGTTATAATCATTCGCTGTCAACTTTGTGCTGACACTGAATTTTACTTTGTGTTTTTTATGCTCGGTTTGGGTCTAAAATACTGGCATCCATACCCTACGCTGTAATTCCATGGGTGACTGAGCTGACCAGCCGTATCCTGTATTACTAACAGAGCCCTGGAATCCTGCTCCATATGGAAATTTCAGAATCTGTTGATTGTGGACAATAAACAGGGTCCTCCTGCTTTGTGCTTTTATCCTGGTGGTGGCCCTCAAGAATAAGCCGTGTGCCCTGTTTCATCTCAGTGCATTGTCATTTCTAAGAACATGTAAGTATCGGTTTCATTTGCCCCTGAGTTGTAAAGTTGGATCGGGCAAACTTTCTCTCTGCAAAACCCAGCATGTTGTGCAGGTCCTTCCTCTGGACCTCTGTTCAAAGGACAAGGTTTGTAATCACCCCTTGTGGTTGCCCCTCCCCATTCCTTTCTGCCTTAAGTGAGTCAAAGTACCTGCCGGAAATGCATCCAGGATTCAGACCAAAAGAGAAGCGTTGTCCTGGGTGATGTGAATGGCAAGACCCTGGGTAAGGGCACCAGAGTGATGGGAGTATTACACTTTTAGACTTCATCCACAGACATTCGCAAGCTTAGACTTCAAACCCGATGTCCCAGTCATATGGGGACCAAACACCTTCCTTTCAGTTGTGAACATTCTTTCCATTAAGCCCAGGGCCTGAAACCTTTAATGACAGGGCAGGGAATGATTTCTCCATGTTTAAAATGTACTATGTTTTCATGCACCATCCCCATCTCCAATATGAACATTTTATATATGTTGGGGACCAAAGGGAATGATCCACAAAATGGTGTGACCCTACTCTTAACTGGACTTGAAATAAAAGCTGGTCCAGGAGCTTGTGTGCTGGGCCAATGTAATAAAGTAGACAAATAATTACCAAGCAAATCAAACACACTTACACCTCAGATGATTTTGAAATATTATCTATAATCGGGCACTTCTGTGCTAGGAGGAAAGGTTAATAAAGTAATTTAAAAAAGATTGTATGAGGTATTATAGAATCAGAAGAGGACTGGCGATCATAATTGTTAATCTCCTAAAACACCAGTTCTGCATTACACAAAGCAGATATTTTTGTACATATTCTTATTGTGTATTCCACTTATTACTATATTAGCTTGCTTAATTATCCTTTATAGAAATCTTACTTTAAATTTTTTTTGATATTAAAAAAAATTGATAATGATTATTCTAGCAGACCAGCAATGTGTATGTCAGCCTTGATGTGTAGATGTGTAGAGAGCACTAATATCTCTGAAAATTAATTGCCTTTCTGTATGTCACATAGAAGAGCAAGACTGGAGTAGGCCTTCGGTATTTATATATTAGCAACCCTTTCATTCCTGCTGTCACTTATGATGGCTGGATAGGGAATGGCACAACTTTGGCAATTTAAATTGTTGAAATAAGGAAGGGTAATCCTAAACTAGCCAGTAGTAGTTAAACACGCTTTAGATAAAGCTAAGGTGTGTGGTTATGGGATATATCTGTAGGAATATCTGTTTACATAAAAGAACACATCTGTTTTTATTAAAAGTCTTATAAAAAGTAAATTTCAGTAATTTTTCTTCTCTTAAATAATTGATTTGACATAGAAGTTGAAAAAGGGGGTTGGGGGGAGAAGGGTCACACTGGAGAAGTTCCACCTCCTCTAAGTTGGTTTATATCCATAAACCAGGAATAGCAAAAAGATCTATCTCATAGGACTTTCAAAAGGTATATGAAAAAAGTATGTAAACTTCAAAAGCACCTGCTAAAATGTTATTTATTATATGTCTTTGTTTCACCAATTTCCCCATCATGTTCATATAATTTTTTTTCATTTATAAGCATTTAAAACATTTAATGTTTAGTTATGCAACTATTTTTCACTTTAAATGAAGCCCACACTGGCTAGAATATAGTTGTAGTGTTTTTCTATGCAAATATTAATAATTTGCACTCTGAATTATTGCCCTCACTTGGCCCTGCTGCCTCTTCTGAGCAACCTCATACTCTTTTTCACTGTATTCCCAGCATCTCAAACAGGTGCTGTGCTGCTCCTACGCTTTCACATCCTCTTTCCCCTTAACGTCCTTGCACTCATGCTTCTGTGCCTGCTGTGCCACTGAAAGTGACCTGACATTAGTCTCCAGTGGCCAGTGATCACTTCTCCAAGCCATGACCTCTGTGACACCACGTGTTCCTGGTTAACTGCCCACTCCTGCTTCCAGTGTCCCTTCTTCCTTCTTCCTACCTGGAGAGGATGCTCCGTGACTCAGCAGGAGCCCTCTTCATACTACATCCTTCAGAGACTCTGTCTGTCCCCACGGCTTCAAAGACAGACGGCCTTGCTGCTCTTACTCTGCCCGGATCTCTCCTGCAAGCCTCAAACTACGGTCCTTCGTAAGAACATCAACCAGGCACGTCCAACCTGCGGCCCAGGGCGGCCTCACATGCGGCCCAACACAAATTCTTAAAACTTCATGAGATTTTTGGCAATGTTTTTGTTTGTTTGTTTGTTTGTTTTTTGTTGTTGTTTTAGTTCATCAGCTATTGGTAGTGTTAGTGTATTTTATGAGTGGCCCAAGACAGTTCTTGCAGTGTGGCCCAGGGAAGCCAAAAAGTTGCACACTGCTGACATAAACAAACACATTTCTGGTTGCATCTGTCCAGAGCTCTGCCACTAGCAAGCATTACTGCAGTGTCAGAGTGACCGGATTTGGGGAGGCTTTATTTTAGAGTCAGGTGAATGAGGATCTTAATTCCTACAGATCAAAGCAATTGTGAAGTTATTCATTTTATGTGATTTTGGTGGAGAACCAAGCTTGACTTCATGAAACGTCGGGGTCTTGTGATAGACTCACCTGCTAAACATTATTTCTCGTAACACTGGGGGTTCAGAAAGAGCCTTCCATTCCCATCTGCCACTTGCCAGCGAGGTTTTGGAACTTGGAGGGTATTGCATGATAGGAGATACCCCAAGAATGCTGAAGACTTTGAGAATGACTGAGCTGACATATCTATTAGTCATTTTGTGGATTAAGGTTTTCCTTCTTTTTGGCAGCAAATACAGCTCTTAGAAATCTTGGCAGTAACATTGGCAAGACTCCATTGAGTCAGCCTTTTATGAGAACTTTGATCCAGGCCAACATGGTCTACGCTTTCAATAAAAACTAAAAAAACTGAAAAGTTTAAAAATAATGAAGAAAAAAATCACAACATACCGTGACTCTCAGGTGGGATCACACCCACAAAACTGTGGCAAGTTTCCATCTGTCTCCTGAGAGATGACAACCTTGTCTAGTGCTGTCTTTCATCACTGCAAAAAAAGTTCACGTCCGGACCACAGATGTCTAATATGTGTCATTGAAAGCATGGCTTTTCCCTGAACTTGGCAGCTGAAATGAGTTGACTCCCACCTTCTTCTGGGATCAATACCAAATCCCTATGGAGAGCTGAATGGCTTTCTCAAGGAAAATGCACGGACCCAGGCTAGGATCACAGAGTGGCAGGTGTGGGGGAAGGATGAGAGAATTACAGTTTGTGAAGTCGAATCAAGGGAGCAAGATCTTTTCTTCTCATTTTTGGGACTCATCTACTATCACCTCGCGTGCCTGGTGCCGCACCCGGTGCTTCGGGGTCTAATGCTGCTATTCTGCCTGGCGGCCACGTTAGGATGCGAAGCTTCCGATGGAATCGCCAGAGCATTAACTAGGGGGCAGAACACAGAGCTGGCAGCCATCTTTTTCAGTAGCGTTTTCCTTTGACCACGTTTCCAAATAAAGGCTCTTAAAGGCAGTGCATCTCGGTCTGCGGGACCGATTCCTAGATTGCAGGGCCTAGGTAGTGCCTGATTCCAATATGTAACTCTCAGCCATATGTAATGCTGGTTGACAGCTTCTGGGTGGGATTGAATTTGTTGATCTCAGTTCTGCTGTGTTGGTTCCTCCCTCCCTGTCCCCACTTCCCACTCTTCCTCCCTTTCCTTCTTTTCTACTTTTCTTTCTTCTATTTTTTTCCTTCCTTCCTTCTATCCTCACTTACTTCTTAATATGATATGGATTGCTGTTCTTTATTATCATTGACCTAAAAAGTTTTGTTATTTTTCCTTGCTTATAAAACTGATGTTAGTTTTGCTTATCTTTATATTTCTACACAAGTTTAGTTTTCCTGCAATCTATATAGACAGTAAAAAACATTGGGAGAGGAGAATAACAGTTGTATTGTCTTTATATAGTAAGGTAAGAGCACAGCATCATATGATTTTTTTTTTTACAACAGGGTAACAGAATTTCATACTATGAGTACCTGGGATCCAATACACAGAACAGTTTAGAAAAGTAATATAGTCATAGTAATTACTTTCATTTGGCAAAATATTTCAGTCAGCAATGACTAGCAATAAAATAAAATGATTACCTTTAGTATATCTTTTACAAAAACAATTGCCTAAAGTAAGAATAGCTTAAAGTATCTGGTGGAATGTAAAACATCTTTCCATATAGGTGTCTTCCTCTCTATCTCTCTCTCCCCCACACACATTCCTTACAGTCCACAGACTATGTTAACAGCAATTTACTTAAAATGTAGGGCTATTTTTTAAAGAAAAAAATTCTAATTAAGGCTTTATAAATAGATATACTATTAAAACTACTATCTTTTTAATGTTTTTTTTTTTTTTTAGTTTCTAAGGTTTATAGAAATCACTTATCTGTTCCCTAAATGATTCTTATTCTTCCCCCTCCCCTTTTTTTATAAATATAGTGAATGTTAAACATCATTAATCCAGTTGTAATATCATCTGATCGTGGTTAATCCCTTCTTAGGCGCAGCTTTTCTTGGGCCTTTGGAATACAGAAATGTGCTTTTACTGTTAGGCATTTTATTTAAGCATCCATCTATTCTTAATGCTTAATTGTGTTTTGTGAAAGATCACAAAGCAAAAGGAATACTGTCTTCAAAGTTCTTTCCTTGGTAGTCCTATGCCATTCTCTAGCCCTTTATTTTGTATGCTGAGGTCATGGATCAAGGGCAGCTTCGTGCCTGTGGTTTGGACTTGGCTGTCGGCTCTGACAGGATGATGCAGCCTGCACTGCGATCCTAATCGGTCAGAGGAAGCCTATTAAGTTTGAGCCCTTAAGCTGTCTCAGCCAAATCAGGGATACCAAAGTTACATTTGTTTTCATGATGACCATTCCTTTTGGTCAAATGAAGAAATTGCTTGTGTGCATTTTGTGGCTTCAGGGGCAAAATCTGTGAATGTCAGGTATCTTTTAGCCCCTCTGTTTTCTTGGGGACATTATTGAGAAGACGCTTATGAAAAAAAAAATCATTTCTATTGCAGCTGTTTATAAGTCACCTTGATCTTAAAAGAAAAGAGGTGTTCAGAAGCCTGTCCTCCTTCCCTTGGTGCATGGTGAAGTTGGGAAGGCCTATGCTCCGACACTGGAGACAGAGCGTATGTTTCTGGGGTAAGGGGCCGTCCCCCGGCAATGACTTAGTTAACAGCCAGGAATGCGCACAAGACTTTCACCTCTGCAACTCTTCATGCTTTTTCAAAACTAGTGGTCTGGCTGAATCAGAAAAGATCTGAATCTTCTCTCTTAGATCCTAGACTATATCTGTGTACTCAGTTTTTTTCACTGATAAAAAATCTTTGGTTTAAGAACAATGCTGCCTGAGGATAGCATCCTGACCCATAGCAACCAAAAAGGTAGAATTAATGTATCTGCCCATTGCCTTTAAAATTATTGAATATTTAGTGAGCCAGTGAAAGGCTTTCCTTGTAACACAAATGTTAATCTAAATGCACTTTCTAGTAAAACAAATGGAAGGTGGGGGGCATTCGCTGTTACCGTGTCTCCCTGTAGTAGGACACTAAAATTTTAATGTGCCTGACAGAGCACACCTTAGGCATTACATTTCACAGATGGAAAAACTGAGACCTAAGTGAGTAAGTGTCTTACCCAGACAACTGACAGTAGAGAAATTGCTAGAATCTATTTTAACTCTCAAAAAAAAAGTGTTTTTTTTTCACTACTGACATCCAGCAAAACCTTTGTCACTCCTGTAAGAATGAAAATTTTCATAATGTTTATTATTCCAATAATAAGAGGACACATACCCTAGTAGTTATTTTGTGGCTGTAAGTAGTCCGGCTCACTGGGGTAGGAGCACAACTGAGACACCTGTAGAAGTTCTTCCACTTGCCTGAGTCTTAGCTACTTGTAAAGTGGTCAACGTAATTGTTCATACCTCACAAGTCTGTTGTAAAAATGCATACAAAGTACTTCACACCAGACACAGCACATTATAATTGCCCTATACATGATGATTACCTAACTTACTGCCAACGTATCCTACCTCAGAGGAAGAAAATTCTAAAGTTCTACTAAGGGAAAAAAAACATGTATGAGTATGATAAAGAAAATAATACATTTTCTAAGATTGCATTGTGAGAGCTGAAAAAGTATAAAAATTATGGTATTTCAAATTGGCATACTATTATGTTGCAATACTGCTCACAGACAAATGTAAAAATAAATTATAGATATTTTTTTTGTCAAATCTGATATCTAAAAATCTAGATTTAGAGAAAGATTGGTTATAGGGTCATTAGTTGCTTTACAAAGCTATTTGGTGTAAGGTTTCTTTAAAGGGAACTTCCCTTGTATTTTAATGTAATATTTCATTTGCTGAAAAAAAATTACATAACTTTGCAAGAACTCATTTCATGCATAAATTGAAGCACATCTGTTGAGTGTACAGAGGAACATTGAAGTAGAAAGAAGAAAAACATTGGAAGTTAAGAATAAGATAACATATGAAAAGTAAAGTAACAAGAGAACATGATGGTCTAAAGCTTCATATTTTGTAAAATTAAGAATTGTTAATTAAAGTTCATAAAATTTTTATTCTGAGAGAGAGAGAATGTGACCCTGAGACCTGATTCGTCCCAAGTCCTGTAGACATTGGCACATGCCCCTAAATGCAGCCACGCGCACTCCTTTGAGCCTCAAAGATTTTGCCTACATCATTCCCTCTACTTAAAATTTCTTCCATGATATTCTGACAACCTCTGTGGCTAACATCTACATTTCTCTCAGGCTAGGCTTCCCCTCCTCTGGGAAGTTCTCCTGGATGGCATTCCATCTCCAGACCAGTCAGGGAACCTGCCCTTTCCTGGACATTCGCCTACCTTCTCCCTGACTCAGATGCTTTTGCATTGGGGCATAACAGAGCACATGCTTTGGAATCTGTTGTACCTGACTTTGAATTCTGTCTCCACATCTGGCTTGAGGCTTGCTCTGGGGCATGCGAACAGATCTCTCCGGGCTTTGTCTTCTTCATCAGTATGCTTGGATAATCAAAGCTACCTCATGTTGGTTCTGAGGGGATTTGATGAAATGGCTAAAATCCTTAGCCTAGAGAAAGGGTTGGAGCACAACAAATATCATATTCTTCTTTCTGTATCACATGGCATTGTAACCCCCGACTTACTCCTCTGTTTCCCCATTAAACATGAGCTATTTAAGGAAAACATTGGATCTTCCCAGCTCATATTGCCAGAGCCCATCTGATTCATGCAGAGTGGGCACCAAACACGTACATATTTGTAGAATCTAACTGAGATGAACGCGTGGAATATGGCAAGTCCTAGAGTAAAGCTATGTACAAGGAGAAGAGAGAACAAGGGGTAATGTAAAGTCCAAAGGGCGCATATCACTAGAGAACGCTCCAGCTTGCCCCCAATTAATTAGCAAGCATTCTTTGGGAACATTTGCTCAACCAGTTTTGAGTCACCCTAATTACACTGGCTTTTTTCCCCTCTTTGGTCTACTAATAAGTTATTCAGTAATATGTTAAATGTCTTGATAAAACTGAGAGCCATTTCCCCAAACTATCTGGCTAATTATTTTGTAAAACAGGAAGAAAAAAAGAAAAGAGGGAAAGAAAGAAAGAGAGTAGGATTGGTAGAGAAAGGAAGACAGGAGGGAGAGAGGTAGGGAAGAAGAGATGAGTGTGCTCAGGAGTGAAACTTTGCTAGTTGAAGGTGATCATTTGTTCTCAAATTTTGCTGGAGGTATGTTATATGAATAGATATTTTTCTGTTTTTGTAAATTAAAAGTTTTGTCCTTTTGTAGGCCATACTAATCCCTTATTATCCATGATTCAACCACGATTCCAGAAAATCATTTGTAGAGTTTCCATAATTATTGGTAGGGTTCCTTTTTTTTTTTTTTTTAACATTAAATTCTTTCAGTAACCTGAGAGGTAATTTGTCTAGCCTGGAGCCTTGAACTCAAGCAACTAAGTTGTATTTTAGTATGTCTTGACTTATTCTGGGCCCCAGTTCACTCTCAACTCTGTTTGCCCTCTTCAGTTTGAAGATCATTCTTCATGATAGAGACCATAGAATCAAAATAGGAATTAATAGTTCTGTTTTCCCTGTGACATCTGTTAACATTCTGCTGTGTGCCCTAATCAATGTACCTATCCCTTTGTTTTCCTTTACAAACAGAACTTAAAATAGCTTTCTGTTGTCCTTGGCAGTTTTTCAACCTATAGTCAAGCTTTAGCCTTCCTGACAGTGTTCTTATAGCACATTTTTGTACTGGTTCCTCATCATCTTTTTAGACTCCTGTTTTGGGTATTTGTCCCTTTATGTTCTGCATTCAGTACATAGTTTTTAAAGGGGAAAAAGAATATACACATGTATTCTTTATATATATGTATATTTTTATATATAGAAAAAGAATATTATATGCATACATATACACACACACATACATACACACATATATACAGATACACGCAAGGACTTGTTACTTTTCAAACAGCATGGATTTTTGTTCAGCTACACAACAAATTCGTTTTTAATGGACTAAACTTAGAACCAAACTGTCATTTAAATGTTATTTCTATGGAAAAATTAATTACAAATTCTAAAGCAATTTATCAGTTTTAGAATTAAACACATTTGTCACTTAAGGGCTGACTCCATGAGGTCCATTTAAGTAATACATAAATACAAGGGCTGTCCAGAAAAAATCCATCCATAAATGCCTCTATTTTTTATATTACATGGCTGGATACTTTATGGACAGCCCTCATACATGTACATACTAGAAATGTTGTATTTCAAGTCTTTTGCCAGATCTAGCATACATTATAATGTCAAAACAACAAAATAAAACCTTTACTGGATCAAAACAGAGTCTGTAATATTCTAAAAGTTTTTTGAAAGTTAAATTTTAAGTAGACCTTAAACTTTGATGTACAGCTCTATATTTAAGAATGAAATTTTAAGGGAAGTCTGAATTTTAGTAGATGCACGCTTTCAAACAATCACTACATACTCCCTCCCTGCCCCCCAATTTTTTGTTTTAGCCTTAACATTTAGTTTTAAAAATTAATTGCAATAGAAAATTTAAAATGCCATGTAAGAATTTGGAATATAGGGATAGAGGAAAAAAATTTATAATGCTATACAAATATTTCTTGAAAATCTTTGTCCCTTTAAAACACCATAAATGTTTTATCTTTCCAAACAAAATCTTCCACCTAATATTTATGTATGAATATGTGTGTATGTGTGCTTTCCCACAGAATTAATAAAGTCAAAGTGACAAAGCAAGGACGATGCTTGTTTTCATAAAATTATGTTTCTGGAACAAAGCAAATAAATAATTACATTTTATTATAACTAGTAAAACTTAAACTTGATTTTCTGATGACTAATTATATTAACTTCTGTGACCTAAAATGCAGTTTTTTTCCCCACCCCAGTAATTAGAAGGATATTAATATCTGTTATATTTTAATACTTGAGAGTCAGAATTGGTCATGTGCCAGCACCCTGCTCACAATTTAGCACAACCCAAAATAATAGTAAAAGAGACCTTGCAGTATACAGTTGTCAAAATGTACCTGGAAGTTCTCAGAAGAATATGAGAAGAACTGACGACAAGTGAAATAAAAAAAGTCTCAGTTTTCTGAGTTCAGGAAGATTCAGCAGAATTTCCTATAGTGTCACTTGGGCGTTTAAAACCCTAACATGTTACATGAATGCTTGCTGCAATTAGAATAGCAACTACAGGTGGAATAGATTCAAAACTGCTTACCAAGTTGTTTGTATCTGTTTCCTAGTGGCCTCCTGAGGCCACAGAGAAAAGGTATTGGCCTGAGTTTTCTCTTCAAAAACTAATGCACGTTAGCGATGGCAGCTTATTGGGTGCCCCTGTGTCATTCCCTTAAAATCATAGACATGCCACCTAATTAAAACTGTACTTTTTGGAAACCAAAGGAGCATAGCCAGATGCTCCAAAAAAACTCTGGTATGCTAGGAGGAGCTACGGCACTGAAACACACAGACCTGTTTTGGCCCCTGAAAATCAACACATCTTTTGCATATATGCTCTTTAGCTACCAGTGTTCTGCCAAGGAGAATTGTTATTTTAAATGGAGACTCTTCTGTATCAGCAGGAAGAATTTATTATA
This sequence comes from Lyroderma lyra, assembly GCA_004026885.1. NCBI lineage: Eukaryota > Metazoa > Chordata > Mammalia > Chiroptera > Megadermatidae > Lyroderma > Lyroderma lyra. The sequence continues at coordinate 85,451 of PVJL010004597.1, forward strand.
TCCAGTCAGTGAGGAAGTGGAGAGCAGCTCTTGTTGTCCGTCACATTTTAGTGCAGAGATGTGTTTTGCCCTAAAGGTGCCAGGTGAAGAGAGTTGCCAAGTAAAGAAAATTTATTGAATGTATTTCCAAAAGGGAAGCATAATCTGACATTTCTGTCTCTAGGATCTCAGAAAGGTAACTTCTCTCAGTTCTTACACAATGCATAAGGAAATGCAAAAGCAGAAATACCCACTCTGTCGTAGAATGCATGTGTGTATTTTTTTTTTTCTATTTAATCATGTTTTCATTCCTAATTATTTTACATGCTTTTCTCTATTGAGATGTCTGCCTGCATCACACCTCCATATGCTGAATTTATTCATATTTCTCCCCCTCCTTTCTCCTTAGGAACCACATTAGTTGGGTCCATGTGATTCTTCCCATAGAACCATCCATTTTGGAGTGACACAACCATCACCTCTCAAACTTTAAGACCTATGAATGGAGTTAAAAGGCTAAACTTTCTTTGGAAAGCCAAGGACAATTTCACATCCTTTTCAAGTTGGAGGCTGCTCCACCCAGCCCTTCCCTCTTGGATAGCTGTAAGATCCTTTACACACTTCCATGCCTCCTTACTGTAAGCCTCTCCCTCATTTTCTACTCGGATTGATTTTACCGTAGTTGCCCTCAGTTTGTTAGTTTGTTCAGACTGTTCTTGAGAGTAACATGAAAGGATTAATATTTTGCCTATGGGAGGACTTCAGAAAACTTAGGCTAGACTTACAAACAAACAGGCAGGTCCAAATAAGAGCACCCAATTTCTGATTTGATTCCTTCTTGCTTTTGATAATAATGCTCAGCTAGCTCTCTTTACAAAGCAACAGCAACCCCGTTCCAACTTGGTGGGTGACAAAGTGAAAGGTTCCACCTCTGAGCAGGTAAATCTGTTTGTTAGGGAAGGACTGCTCTGCAGTAAGGATGACAACAATTAGCACATGCTACTCATTAACAAACGGAGATTAGAACGCAGCCAAAATGGCAAGCTGCCATCAGTGCGATAGTTACGGGGCAGTTTAATTTCTAACGAATGTGAGCGCTGGATCAGTAACAATATTCGACAAAATGCCGCCTGCATTCTCTTATGGCTTTCATTACCAAATTGAAAATCTGTGTAGATTTCTGAAAATTACTTTTAAATGTAGCCAATCTCCTAGACTGCAAGGCTTGATTTGCTGGTGAGGGAGCCCTGCTGTGAGATTTTAATGAAAGATCATAGTGGCCCTCCAAGGCCGGCAAAGAGCTATGGGCCCGGGAAGACCCGAAATAATCTGTTTTACTTTTAATGGCAGCCATTTTATATTCATTAAGATCAAAATGCAGTTTTGCAGGCAAATTGCAAAGCTGTTCCACTCACAGCTTGAGAACCTGGAGGCCCTACAGCTTTTTATCTTGTTCATAAGCAAATATGCAGTTAATATCTTTTAATATGCTTTGATGCTTGGTACCTTATGGGTACATTGTATCGGAGGTGAGAGGACTGCGTGTTTCCGTGGCAGAGTCAGCCACTGACTAAAGCGGTAGTCCTTTTATTTCCATAATGGCAGAAGAAATGAGTCTCTTTCTCTCTCTTTTTATCTCCACCCTATTTTTTTTTAAATATGAGCTCTGCTCAAATAAATTGTAAAACACCATATAGTGTACACTCAGGGTCTCCGAGAAGGTGCAGTTTTTCACTGGGATCCATCTGTTGGTGGTTCATATTATTTAAATTTATACAGTCACATTATTTAAATGTAAACAGCCAAATAAGATAGGATCAAATCATTGGCATCTGGAAACTGTGCTCTCATCCTCTTTGATTGTGAGGTTGTCTGCATTAATAATGGAGTTCTAAAGACTGTGATTCCACCTGATATACTGTATGACCTTAACAGTTGTGATTTTATCAGGGTTTCACTGTAGTAGAAAATGAAGGTATTTTGCAGCTCATTTCCAGCAAAGCTAGTTTGCATTATCCTCTGTCCAGAGCAGTCCTGACCATTTTGTGTGTTATAAAATATCAGCCCCCAC
>PVJL010004597.1:92500-125990 GCA_004026885.1 Lyroderma lyra
GGATTCTAATAAATAGAAATCGTTGTATGTATAGGTGTGTTTGAGAGAGAAAGAGGGATAGACAGAGACAGAGACTTATATGTAATAATGCTGAAATTTTTGGAGGTGAGTTTTTTTCAATTTGCAAAATTGTACTGGGTGGTATTATATTTAACAAGTTAGAAATGGTTGTCACATAATTTGTCTTTATTTGGTGTGTCAAAATACTAAAAGAAGCAGTGCTGCAGAAACAAAATAAGACCATCTGACGAATGCCCGTTACTTTTTTATATTGCCATTTGAAAGCATTCAGTTTTTTGTTTTATAAAATGATATTAATGTAAATGCTAGAAGCATGAATAAATAACCATTTTTAAAAGTCCCAAATGATGTAGAGTATTTAGAAACCTGTCACTTTTCTTCCTATGGGTGAAATCTGACCACCAACCAATTATGCCAGAAATTCCAAGTGAAATCAAACAGACATCCTTTCCAGGTCAAAAGTAACACAGAGACGGCCTGAGACAAGGCCCTCGATGGTGCAAGGTGACAGTTAGAGCAACTCTGATAATTTCTGGTTTGGTTTTGGTCGCTTTATTTCTGCTGTATCCCTCAGCAGAGGTTTTATTACAATAAACTTGGATACTAAATGAAGCTTTATTAATTAGGGATGGGCAGAAAACCAGCTGTGACATAGTGACCCCGGGTGGGAAGCCAAACTAGAGTAATTAAGACATAACATGGTAATGGGAACAAATAATGAATACACTCAGTGACCTGATGCTGAGCCGTGCCCCCTCTCCAGTCCTGTGTTTTTTTTCTTTCTTTTACTTTTTTTTTCCTTTTAAACTGATACTCCCCTTGAATTACCTTCTTATTATATTGTACTTTGATATCAATGGTATCCAAAATAATACAAATTGAGAAAAATATGGGCTAGTGTTGGAGGTGTAAAGGCTACTTCTGTTTGTGTAATACCATCTCTGTTACCAGAGATGGGTGCTCCTTCATTATGTGTTACACAACGTCTTTCTTACGTGGAGCAAAGCCAGGTGAATGATGTCTGGGGTCAAGCATGCCTCCCTTCTCACCCAGTCACAATCTCCTGTACCTTCTGGGTTTCTTCCTTTGATGTGCACTGATCTCTGATGCTGAGGGAAAAATAAGAATTTGGAAGAGCCAGCGAGGTCCCGCATAGCCTCAGAAAACTGGGAAGTTTCATGTGACTCTCTGTACCAGGTCCTGTGTCTGCCAGGCGATGTGGAGGCTGTTTGTCGAAGAGTCCATCCAAGCAGCCTGTAGATGCAGAATCTCAAAGCCGCTCTCAAGGAGTACGCTCTGAGTTTTAAAATGATTCACGATGTTTTGAAGGGAACAAAAACCTGACCCAGTCACCCCACTCTCTTCGTTGCATTTTGAGTTTGGAACAAGGGTAACTGTGCCATGAGTTAAGAGTTTTATTTTTAACTTTGTAAAACTGGGGAAGTGCTATGACTATCAAATCCTTTTAGAAATACTCACTCTCTTTCTGTTAAAATCTAGTTGTTTGTCACTTTGGCAGATCTTGACGATAAATAGAATCTTTCCTCATAAAATTTCATATCTGACACAGAATAGGTACTTAATGTAAGCTTATTAGCTAATTATGCCTAGGCATGTGAAGTGGTGAATCAAAGCATTTATCCAAATGAAGGAGTCCAAAAAATACAAAATACATGTACCTATAAAACCAAACAAACCATCAATGCTTTATAATAACATCCTATTAGGGATGGTAAGATATTTTGCTTTTTATTTTTCTTGCCTTTTAAGGCTAATTACTTCCATTTTCCATTTGCTTATGTGCATCAACTTGGCCAAAATATTCATGATACAACTTAAGAGATTTTCTTGTCCCAACTTAAAATCATTTGAAACAAAATCTTCACCCAGTTTTTCAAATAGCAAAGGATTACTAAATAAGATCTAGTCTAACATTAACAGGAAAAAGAGTTATGACTGTGTCAATTACAGCTCTCTTAAATTATCCATTAGTTCTACTTCAGGTATAAAGGCTTTTTTTTTTTTTTCTGTAAAAATTGCCTAACATTTGTGAGAGGGCTATAGACAGTATTCTCAATAATGTGTCCTTGTGTCATGAAAGCATTGGCATTTCCTTTGCCTTCTGTTAATCATATCTAGCTGGCACACTGAATTAATCAATAGAAACATTCTGTATCTATTAACCACTTACTCTAGGGGATAAAAGTCCTAGGAAAAGTAAAAGCAAGAATTACCCCCATTTGATTCTAAAGCAGCTCTATTTGGTCATATTGACCAAAGAAGATACAGGGCAGCATCACTGCTTTAAATGCTTTTTAAATTTTCTTTTTTGAATGAGGTAAGTTTAAATAAATAGTTGTATTGAAATCTGTTTCCTTCTTCTAGACCTACAATATTCTGTTTTAGCATGATATTCAGATAAATGATTTCAAGGTAGTCCTAGGAATTTTGTCTATAAGTGTAGCATTGACCTGTATATATTATTAACATAATGTATAAAGAAGGACCCACCTGTTATACAGAGTATTTACGTCTATCTTCTTTAATAGTCAGGGCAAACACTTGTGTTTTCAGAAGGAAAGGGCTATGGGCTTTGGTGGTGAGAAAAATGGCTATGGGACGTTTGCTTCTGTTTAACCAAACAATTTTTTAGCCAACCTAAAAATAAATGCTTTATGATTTTTTTTTCTAACGCTTTCAATTTCCTCATGTGGGTGGGTTTTATTTAAAAGTCAAGCTCAGGAAATTCACAACTTTGAAGAAATAGTTTCTACATCCTTTGACTAAGTTTGGAAAGTTTCTCATTTTCTGTGAAAGTAAAAAAAAAAAAAAATCCCACCAACAGGAAAGAGATCTTTGGGCTAATTCAATCTCCATCCAGCACATAGCGGAAAACATAATAAAATTTAGAAATGTATAAAGATAAAAGCACAATTTCCCCATCAGGCCACTGTTAACATTGCAAAGGACCTGTGCATTAAACACATGGAGCTTGTACCCTAGAGCACAGCACAGGTAACTTGGAACGAAGACAAGTTGCATCTGTAGTCTCAGAAGACAAGCAACGCTCTTTTCTTTGGAAGATGTTAAAGCTGATGCAATAAACATTTCCAGGGATGTTTTCCTGGAGTGGAGTTGTTTGCTTTCCCCTCATTCGTTCTTTTGCCTTTTCTTTGTGCATTAAAAGAGGAGAACAGACAGTATATAAAAAATGGTACAAGGAAGATGGGCAGAAACCAGAAAGAAGAGAAGTGACTAGGGATGAACCCAGAAAACCATCCTCTTTTCTAACTGCCTGTGGAGGCTGAGAAAAAATATAATTCCCAGAAGCATCATTTATGAAATAGGTGCTGCTCATTTACCCTTTTCTGTATTTTCTAGCTTCTCTAAAAAATATGTTTTATGTTTTTAATTAAATCAAAGTTTTAGTTTTTTTTTTTTTTTAATAAATGGTCTTTCAAGGCATTCACATTAGTCCATGTCTATGAATACTACAGTTAAAAAGAAACTGAAAGATTATTTGGCATATCTTCAAGAGTTGTGGGAAGAAATCAAGTATCCTAACTCCAGGTTTTGAGCATTTTCATATCTATCTATCTATCTATCTATCTATCTATCTATCTAACCATCTATCTCCACCCATGCATGTACATGTGTATGTATACATATATATGTAGTTTCTATGTGTGTATTGGTGAAAATTGTAAGAAGAGTGAACTATAACATATGCCAAGCTTTTTGTCCTCAGTGCTGTGCAGAGGACAGCAGTGGACAGATAACAGATGATAAAGTTGGCTTTAAGCAATAGAAGCATAGAAAGTGCATTCATAGGACAGGAGGGGAGTGAGTTGAAGTATTTATTCCACCAATCCCTTCTTACCAGGCCACAGGTTGTCAATGGCTACAAAAATTATACACTACAATACATCTAATCATTTGTTTAATGAATCTTTATTGAAGCCCAAACTGTTTTAAGTACTGGGGCACAACAGAGATCAGACATGAGATCTCTGCTCACACAGAATTCATCTTAAAAGTGTCTTTTTTATTATTTTCATTTAGATCTTTTTTTATTATTAAATTTATGGGGTGACATTGGTTAATAAAATTACATAGGTTTCAGGTGTACAATTCTACAATGCATCGTCTATGTGTTGCATTGTGTGGTCACCACCCAGAGTCAGTTCTCTTTCCATCACCATGTATTTGACTCCCTCCCTCCTCCCTCCCACCTTGCCCTCTGCTATTACTGAACTATTATTATCTATGTCCATGAGGCTTTTTTTTCTTATTTTGATTGTTCATTTATTCTGTTCTTTAGATTCCATATGTGAGATCATATGGTATTTGTCTTTCTCAGTCTGATTCATATTTCTTTTAGCATGGTTACTTCTAGTTCCGTAAAGAAGCTGTGATACATTTATACAATGGAGTATTACTCAGCCATAAAGAATGGTTTTCCTTTTTAATTATGAAATATTTGCAAGATTTTGTGATCTGTCTTTTAGTGAAAGACACTTTTTTTTTAAGAATTGGAAAAAATGTCAAAAGCAGTCAATGTTAATTTTGGTAGTAATTCACTATATCCATGGCAAATTAGTTGTATATACCAGGGAAATTGTTTGGTAAAGAAGAAAAATTAAAATTAAGTTTAGTTACTTTTCAATGGGCATTAGAGTTGCAAAGATACCAAATAAATTAATAAAATACTAAAGGTAGGCATGCAAGTAGGAAGACCCTATTTCTTGTCATTCATACTCTAATCTGTGCCAAGCACATGCATTAAACTAGGCTCTAGATGAGTTAAAATCGGCAGATGACTTTTGTTTAACACTTTCAGTTGCTTTGATGTCAGAAATAAACTCACCATTCATAGAGGGAATTATTTGAGTTCTACATGTGACAACTAAGACTGAATATACATAGTGATAAAAACATCTGCTCAAATCTAGTCAAAAGCTCAGTTAAGTCTCTGAAGAAATCAGTCAAGCCTGTTGCTGGTGGCATGAAGACAAAACCACCAACTGATCGATCAAGTTTTTCACTTTTGAATGGGTTATTTGGCATCGTGTAGATCCAGCCTATGATTATACTGCCATCTGTATTCTTTCTTACATCAGGCTTATTTCAGCCACAACTTATACATGTTGTTTTGAGAAGAACTAGTCAATATTTTGGTTTGTCTTTAGCTATAAGAGTGCCGTAGACAGTCTTGCATGAACTTGGCTCTGCCTTGCTAATTCTCTGTCAGTTCTGGCAGCTATAGGAATTTAAGTTCATGGTGTAGATATTTGGATTCCCCTCAAAATAAAATTAAAATATGTAAAATAAAATCTTAAAATAGGCTGCTTTTCTTTGACAAAAATACCCAAATTCCTAGAAATGGCCAGCCATAGTCAATATGCATATGTGAGAATAATTTTAATGTAAAAACAATACAAAGAGAATACATAGAATCTTTGGAAGTTAACAATTATTCATGTTTTCATAGTTTTCAAACTACATGAAGCAATGTAATAAATCTCTTTCCAAATTCAACTATACATAAATGCTTTTGAAACTGTAAGACATTGTGTGATGGTGGTAGCATTGCTCACTCAAAATTGGAAAACGAATTAAAATATTATATGTATTTTTCTCACTAGTGCTATTATATCTTGTACCATTAAAGTCATTATAGTGACCAGATAGTTCTTCTATGGGCGTAGGTTTTTAAAAAAAGAGAGTAAGTTTGAACTTTGGAGGGCAATGAATCATCAAAGATTTTTGTATTATGATAACATTGCCCTCTGGTTTTAACAAGTCAGAGCCACGTTGAAATGCTTCTCTATAAGTACACCTGAATCAAAAGTTTCTTTTTTGTTCATTTGTTATTTTCTTTAATGAAAGTTGGGGAGAATGATACATCAAAAAAAAAATTAAGAGAAAAGGTGCATTCTTTATTCAATAAAGTGATAAAAGGACAGATCCAGGTCTTGTGGGCCCTAAAGTTTAGCAATTTGGTGAATCCACTTTTGAAAAACATGTAAAGTTACAAATGAAAATTAAGTACACAAGTAAATTGTATTTCAGTGAGAGGAGTCTTATTTAATTAAGGTCATTTAAAATGAGAGGCAGGGATCTTTGGACGAGGCATGTACAAATCAGAGATCTTAAAATTTGAGCTTCAATAGCCTCACAAAATAGCCAACAACAATATAAAAAATTACCTGGAATTTAAGCACAGGAAAACAATTTTTTATAAAGAATATGATTTATGATATATTTTACAATGTAAGGTATAAATAGGTTGAATTACTATATTGTATATCTAAAACTAATAATATTATGTACCAACTATACTTAAATAAAAATAAAATAAAATAACATTCCTACATATTTTTAACCTGTAAGCTAATTCTAAAATGACAGGTACTCCTGAAGAAAAAAAACACAGAGACAGTGTTTTCCTTTTCAGACACCGAAAATTGTTATAAAGCTATCAAAATTAGATTAGGTGGTATTGCCACAGGGATCGACAAACAGATTAATGGAACAGAAGAAAAAACTTACATATTATAAGAAACGCACATAAATAAGGCCCACATTTGTAAGCAAACTTCATTTATAACAGTTGGCATTGAAATTAGCAGGGAAATGAGAGATTTTAATAACTGATTCTGGCAGTAAAAGCAGTTATCTAATAAAATTTAGAGGATAATATAAAAGAAAAATTTTGACCCAAAGTTTTCCAGTAAATGTTTATTGAGTGATTAACGTTATTCTATATTTCCCTTATGATGTTTTCTTTAAATTTGTTATATTTTACCTGCCCATCTTTTCCTAAATGTGTCTATATATTTTTTAATTTTGGAAGTATGTATCTAAGTATTGCAATATTTTAAGCCCCAAAATAGGAAGTTCCTAACACTCAAAAAAAGGTGAGCATAATCTGTTGTCCCTAAGGTTTGAATAGTATGTATCTGATTTTATTATAATAAAAAATACAAAAAAATTACCATTGTCTAATAACTTAGCAATCCCAAAATAATAATAATTAGCTTGTAAACACAGTCTCATTCTTAAAAAGTTAAGTGGCCAAAGTTAAGGATGCCACTCTCTTAGGTGTATACTTCATTACGTGGCAGTAGTTTATCATCATGCTACCTAGATGCGCTGAGTCCTTTAAGCAATGAGAAATCAAAGACTGCTGCGCCTTTCCCGCTGACAGTCCTCTGAGTCATGCTCCATGAGGGTATTCCTGATGTACCCCTGATTCTACAGAAACACAAAAGCAATTCCAGTTGTAGGAAATGGGGAGACAGCACAATACTTACCCACTGAACTTCATGACTGTCTGTAACTACTTGAATAATGGACCCTGCTTCTTTTTCTTTTTGCCAAAATTAGTTGGATAAATGGCTTACTTTTCCATTTTACTTAATCTGTGTAGACAGTGCCAAAAATCCCTCCTCCTCTGAACACAAGCTTTTCCCCCACCCAAACGATGTTCTAATGTCCTTGATTGTCATGACACAGCACTCTGAACAATTTGACTCCAGTAAGCAAGAATGTCTGAAAGCAGAGTGACTCCTCTGTTTAAGTACTTAAATGCACAGCACACAACTGCTAGCCTTTTTTTCTCCTAGAGCTGTCTCTCAAAACAGTGTATTATTATAGATAATCTACAATGAATAAAACACAAAGCATTCTATATTTAAAATATATACACTTTTGCCAAGTTTACTGAACCTGTGATTTTTCAAAATAAAATATAAAATATTTATTTGAAAAATGACACAATTAAGAAGCGCTTACTACAGACCTGCAACTACACATGCTGTGTAAACCAAACCATAACACCAATAAACAGGTTGTGTCACCTATTGTCAATAAGATTAGTTTCATTCAAAATAGTGCTAGGAAACTTCTTTCATACTTCAACAGAACATAGTTTGTTATAATTAGATAAATAAAAAACAAACTTGTGTGAACGACTTTGGTGTGTTGCATTGTAAGTTTTCATTTAGTCTCCAAATTATTTAATGTTTGTGTGGTACTAAGACAAACTGCACAATTCAAAACCAATTAAAAGATTTGCCGAGATCACCTATAACTTGGAAATTGGCACAACATGGTAAAATACTTCTTAAGTTGAAATTTTTTTCTGGAAAGTAGTCGAAGCTTCAAAAAGAATGAGGCTTTTCCAGAAGGGGAAGAGTTTATAAATCCTAAGTTGATGAAAATGATTCATGAAATTGTATCAATTTTAATATAAAACAACATAATTCTTATCTCTTTTGTAGGTAGACTTTTGAATGTATGAGAAAGTGAATTGCTTATACTATGTAAATGAAAATAATCATTCAGTGTCTAGTGCAGTCTTGCAAATCAAGAAAATATTTAGATTTATACACAAAGAATTTTTAGTCATTCTTATTCTTCTGATTTACTTGGAAACACAATGAATTAAACTAATAATATTTTCTATTCATCTGGCATAAATTAACTTTGCTTCTTGGAACAATTTATTTTGAATACTTGCAGAGAGAGTTAAAAAGCTGAAATTTTTCTTCTTAGGTGCGTTCACAGTTCCTTATGCAAAGTAACTTAATCTTGCTAATTATTAGGAAAAAAAAGATGGTCAAAACATTTAAACTATTGCTTTGTTATTTAAATTTAAGATAAATTAATACATGGTACTGAACTTAAATCATTTTGCATTTATAATACATTATTAGTTGATAGTATTAGGAATGCTTTGGCCTCAAGTAATATAAAATATTACTAATATGAATTAGACAAACACAGGCTTATTTTTCTAATGTGATAAAGGGTTTAGAGATAAAGCAGGCAGCTGAGGACATTTATTCCATGATTCAACCATGTTAGGGCTCATATCAGCTGAATTGTCCCTGGTCTTTTCCTCATTAAGACCAGAATGACCACCACATCTTTTGACATCGTGTTTATGTCAAGGTAAGAAGGAATGAGGAGACTGAAGTATTAGCACTGTCCACTGCTTTATCAGAAAAGCAAACGCTTTCCTCAAATCCATGCCTGCTGCAGAATTTCTTAATCAGCCTGAAATATGTCACATGGCCACTTCTAGCTGCAAGGATGGCTGGGAAAACTAATTTTTTTTTTTTTGGGGGGGGGTAGAAGATGAGCAAGGGAGAAAAAAAACTGAGTGAACTAAACAACAATGCTGTTTATATTGACATTATCTTATTCATTCTAATTACAGGAGAGTGATTTGGTTGATTACACATCAGAGAAGTTGGAATAATATTTCCCTGCCTACTTCTCAGAAGTATAGAAAGGTTAAATGAGATGGTGTACATGAAATTGCTCTGTAAGCTATAAGGAACTAAATATAATTTATATTGTCAATGTTGATGTGGAAATGCAAACAACCTCAAAGGTACAATGCCATCAATCCCTTACATAGGTCATCTCAATTTAGCCTCCCCATTTCCAGAAACCTCTCCTGCAGACCTGTAAACACAGTCATGTTATCATTCCTGACATAGAGAAGTCTTAAGATATTCACAGGAAGTGCAGAGGGGAAAGGCAAAAATATAAAAGCACTTAGAAATAGGGCGTTATAAAGAAATAAAGGTAAAGGTGATTTTATATAATTTATAATAAGCATCCTAGAATAGAAACTCTCTAAGAGGAACATAGAATTCCACATTGTAAAAGTAGAAATTTTCTCTGAAAGTAAGGAAAAAACTGATTAAGTATACTTAAAGATATTATGTTTAATAATATAAAGTAATTCGAAAATATATTTTAAAATATTTCTGTCATCTAGGCAGGAAAAGCAAGTAAACTGTCTCATAAAAAAATTATACTAGCTTCAGACTTCTCCCAACAATATTTAGTTCCAAAAGACTTTAGAAAAATTTCTGCAAAGTCCTACTGTTAAGAAAGTGTGACCCAAGATGCTCATCATCCAGGTATAAGAACCCAAACCAAATCTTTTTAAGTATACAAGGACTGGGGAGGTACAACATCTGGGAGCTCACCTTGAAATAAATATATGAAGGTAAATACCAGGCAACAAAGAGAAGAATTCAAATAAATAACTCAAGAATGGAGAACAGATTGATAGTGACTATTGACTGTATTTAAATATGAACCTCAGGTAACCAATTGTGTAAATTCAATCTTGGGGACTGAATTTAAGTATCATATACTTTTATGATACAAAAATAATACCCTAAAAAGAAAACACCAAGAGACAGACAAAAAGAGAAGTGAGAAGTTGTGTTTTGCATATTTCTAAAAATCACAGCATTCTAAATTTGAAGCTGCTGCTTCTAAAAACAACTCGAAACATCTAGTATTTTATAACATTTTATTTAATTTAGGAGAGCATTTTTTGAAAAGTAATACAACATAAAAAATACCTATTGAGAATTCAGTGGTTCTATCATACATAAACATTTTATACATATATATTTTTTGCAAGCAGAATGTTAGACCCCCAAAGATGTCCCTACTTTATCCCCAGGACCTGTATATATGTTAATATACATGACAAAGGGGAATTAAGGTTACAGAAGAAATTAAAGTTTCTGTTAATCAATTAACCTTAAATTAAAGAGATTATCCTGGACTATCTTATCTGGTCAGGCCCAATGTGGTCCCCAAGATCCTTAAAAATGGAAGGGAGAGGCAGAACGTCAGAGTGATACAATCTGAGACGGTCTCAACTAGTCCTTGCTGGCTTTAAAGTTAGAGAAAGGGGACCACAAGCCAAGGAAGGTGGAAAAAGGCAGGGAAACAGATTCTTCTTTCAAGTCTCCAGGAAGTAGGCTGACCCCTCGATTTTAGCCTCCTGAGACTGCTACAGAACTGTCACATAATAAAGTTGTGTGCTTTAAGCAATTAAACTTGTGGTAATCTGTTACAGCAGCAAGAGGATGTATGTATTTCAATCTGTTTACGTACAAATAGAGATATAAAAATGTTCAGTTAAAGCTAAGGATGCAGATTAAAGAGAAGAGAAGTAGTTTTTCTTCCAGGATGGTGTACTGTTATTTAAGATAAAATCAACAGGGAGCAAAAGCAAGAGTTAGCATAATTTCCCAATACCACTTACTTTATGCTTTGGAAATCCATTTAAAAACTATATGCTAATGGGAGGAAATGAGGGGTTTGACAAAGAATTTATCCTGTTTTGGCTGGGGTGGGCAGGTAGGTAGATAGTAACAGTTGTTTAAGGCCAAAACGTTTAGCCCATAGCACTTGCATCTAAGAAAGGAAGACACCTAACTGGTTCAATTTTGAGAAGTGTGTAACCTGCCAAACAAGTACTTGTTGAATCAGATTTCCTTTCCCTTCATGCCAGAAAGATTACTTACATTCTCGCCTTCCCCATTTCCACTCTTCCTTTTCTCCCTTTAAAACATTTTAACTTAGGACATTGTGTTGCTAGTGTTGTTGAGATTAAGTAGAAAATGCTGAACACAGGATATTTATTTTTGTGATATTATTTATTTTATTACTTTTTTTCATTTTAAATTTATTTTTATTGTTAGAGTTATTGGGGTGACATCTGTTAGCAAGGATTACATAGGTTTCAGGCATACAATTCTACAGTGCATTGTCAACTTGTTGTATAGTAAGTTCACCACCTAATGTGACTTCTCTTTCCATCACCTTATATTTAGCTCCTCCTCCCTCCTCTCCCACTCCTTACCCCTTCTTCCTTCCCCTCCCCACTTGTCTTCAAATAAACATTAAACTATTGATTGTGTCCATGGGTTATTTGTTTGTTTGTTCATTTTGTTTTTTTTTTTTCTTTGTTGCTTTCAGTTTTATATTCCATATATGAGTGAAATCATACAGTTCTTTGTTTTTTCTGTCTGGCTTATTTCGCTTAGGATGATGATCTCCAAGTCCATCCATTTTATTACAAATGGCAATATTTCATCTTTTCTTACAGCTTTCTTACAATATTCTATTGTGTATATGTACCACAGCTTCTTTATCCAGTCATCTGTTGCAGGGCACTTGGGTTGTTTCCATGTTTTGGCCACTGTGAACAGTGCTGCGATGAACACTGGGGTACATAAGTCTTTGTGGACAAAGGTTTTCAAGTTTTTGGGGTAGATTCCCCAGAAGGGGGATTGCTGGGTCAAATGGTAGCTCCATTCCCAATTTTCTGAGAAACCTCCACACTGCCTTCCACAGTGGTTGTACCAGTTTGCACTCCCACCAGCAGTGTGCAAGAGTTCGTTTTTCTCCACATCCTCTCCAGCACTTGTTATTCCTTGTCTTGTTGATAACAGCCATTCTCACAGGTGTGAGGTGGTACCTCATTGTGGTTTTGATTTGCATTTCCCTGATAGCTAATGAGGATGAGCATTTTTTCATATGTCTTCTGGTCATTTGTATTTCTTCATGGGAGAAGTGTCTGTTTAGTTCTTCTGCCCACTTTTCAATTGGGTTGTTTGTTTTTTTGTTGTTGTTGTTAAGTCACATTAGTTCTACACATATTTTAGATATTAGACCTTTATCTGATGCGTTATTTGCAAATATTTTCTCCCATTCATTGGCTGTCTCTTTGCTTTGTTGATGGTTTCTTTTGCTCTGCAGAAGCTTTATAGTTTGCATTCATTTATTTTTGCTTTCACTTCCCTTGCCTTTGAGGTCAGGTTCATGAAGTTTTCCTTGAGTCCTAGGCCTATAAGTTTAGTACCGATGTTTTCTTGTATACAGTTCATTGTTGCAAGTCTTATATGAAGGTCTTTAATCCATTTTGAGTTAATTTTTGTATATGGAGAGAGTTCACAGCTCAGGTTCATTCTTTTGCATATGTTTTTTTCAGTTTTCCCAGCACCAGCTACTAAAAAGGCTATCTTTTCCCCATTGCATGTTTTTTGCTCCTTTATCAACAATTATTTGTCCATAAATTTGTGGGTTTGTTTCTGGGTTTTCAGTTCTTTTCCATTGGTCTATATTTCTGTTTTTCTGCCAATACCAGGCTGTTTTGACTATTGATGCTTTGTAATATAAATTGAAGTCAGGAAGTGTAATGCCACCAGCCTTATTCTTTTTATGTAGTATTGCTTTGGCAATTTGAGGTCTTTTACGGTTCCATATAAATCTGATAATTCTTTTATCTATTTCACGAAAGTATGATTGTGGGATTTTGATGGGCATTGCATTAAATCTGTAGATTGCTTTGGGCAGCATGGCCATTTTAACAATGTTAAGTCTTCCTATCCATGAACAGGGGATATTTTTCCATTTCTTAATGTCTGTTTCAATTTCTTTCAAAAGTGTCTTACAGTTTTCTATGTATAAGTCTGTCACGTTCTTTGTTAATTCCCAGGTATTTCATTCTTTTTGTTGTGATAGCAAAGGGAATTGACTCCCTCATTTCTTTTTCTGAGGATTCGTTGTTTGTATATAGGAATGCTAAATGCTATTGATTTTTGTACATTGGTTTTGTATCCTGTGACTTTACTGTGTTCACTTATTGTTTCGAATAGTTTTCTGGTGGAATCTTTGGAATTTTTTATATAAAGGATCATGTCATCTGCAAATAGTGACAATTTGACCTCTTCTTTCCCAATTTGGATACCTTGATTCCTTTCTCTTGCCTGATTGCTGTGGCTAGAACTTCCAGTACTATATTAAATAGCAGTGGTGACAGGGGGCATCCCTGTCTTTTTCCTGATTTTAGGGGAATAGGCTTCAGCTTTTCCCCATTCAGTATGATGTGAGCTGAGGGTTTGTCATATATGGCCTTTATTATGTTGAGATACTTTCCTTCTATACCTATTTTATTTAGTGTTTTGATCATAAATGGATGTTGTGTCTTGTTGAAAGCTTTTTCTGCATCAATTGATATGATCATATGGTCTTTATCTTTGATTTTGTTTATGTGGTGTATCACATTGATTGATTTTTGTATGTTGAACCATCTTTGTGCTCCCAGGATGAATCCCACTTGATCAAGATGTATAATTTTTTTGATGCATTGTGGTATTCTATTTGCTAATATTTTGTTTAGGATTTTTGCATCTGTGTTCATCAGAGATGTTGGTCTATAGTTTTCTTTTTTTATATTGTCTTTACCAGGCTTTGGTATTAGGCCACATAGAATGAGTTAGGAAGTATTGCTTCCTCTTCAATTTTTTGGAAGAGTCTGAGGAGAATAAGTATTAATTCTTCTTTGAATGTGTGGTAGAATTTATTGGTGAGATCATCTGGTCCAGGGCTTTTGCCTTTAGGGAGATTATGGATAGTCATTTCAATCTCTTTGCTATTGATTAGTCTATTTAGATTATCCAGTTCTTCTTGGTTCAGTCTAGGTAGGCTATCAGTTTCCAGAAACTTCTCCATTTCCTCTAGGTGGTTAAATTTAGTGGCATAAAGTTCTTCATAATATTTTCTTATAATCCTTTGTATTTCTGTGGTATCAGTGGTAATTTCTCCCCTTTCATTTCTAATTTTGGATATTTGTGTCCTTTCCTTTCGTCCTTTGATTAGTCTAGCCAGGGGTTTGTTAATTTTGTTGACTTTCTCAAAGAACCAGCTCTTTGTAATATTAATTTTTTTCTATTGTCCTTCTGTTCTCTAATTGGTGTAGCTCTGCTTTAAATTTTATTATTTCTGTCCTGCTGACTTTGAGTTTTGTCTGCTCTTCTTTTTCTAGTTTTTTAAGATGGGATGCTAAGGTGTTTACTTGTAATTTTTCTTGTTTCTTAAGATAGGCCTGTAATGATATAAATTTCCCTCTTATTACCACTTTCGCTGTGTCCTAATAATTCTGATATGTTGTATTTTCATTGTCATTAGTTTCTATATATTTTTAATCTCTTCTTTTATTTGTTCTTTTATCCAGTCATTTTTTAATAAGCTGTTGTTTAATCTCCATGTATATGTGTTTCTTTCTGCTTTCCTTTTACAGTTGATCTCCAATTTCAAAGCTTTGTGGTCTGAGAATACACTTGGTATAATTTCAATCTTCTTGAATTTGCTGAGGCTACTTTTATGTCCCAGCATATGGCCTATCCTTGAGAATGTTCCATGTGCACTAGAAAAGAAGGTATAGTCTCTTTTTGCTGGATGAAGTGTCCTATAAATGTTAATTATATCCAATTGCTGTAATGTGTCATTTAGAGCTGATATTTTCTTATTTATTTTCTGTTTGGATAATCTGTCCATGGCTGTTAGTGGGGTGTTTATGTCTCCCACAACTATTGTGCATTTGTCAGTTTCTCCTTTCAGATCTGTTAGTAGTTGCTTTGTATATTTTGGTGCTTCCTGGTTGGGAGCATATATATTAATTAGTGTCAAATCTTCTTGTTGTTGTGATATTATTTTTGATAAACATAAAAAAAATACTGTGTATAATGTGCACACATGATTTTGACCCAAACTTTCAGGGAAAAAAATCTTCTGTTTTAATTTTATGATTCAAAATTATGTTTGTTTATATTTATATACTTGTTTTATGTATTATAAAGGAATTTTAGCATTTATTTTTTAATGTATTATGGTACAAGAAATTTTATGTAACAAGTTGCAAAACACAAGAACAGATACAAGGTACAAGTAATTTTATGTGTAAAATTTTTTATATAAAAAAACCGATTATCATATTCCAGGGTATTATTTTGCATACAGATATTGTTCTTGATTTCCAAAGTTATACTTTTAACTCACAAGCATAAATAAAAAGTTAAAAACATTTATGTAGATATGGAATTAGTATTATCCATGTATAATGCACATCCTTATTTTTCCCTCACATGTTTGAGCAAGAAAGTGTGCATTATACACAGTAAAATACAGTAATAATCAGTGCTTACAGAAATACATACTTCTCCTGAACTTGTATCTCTTTTTTCTTTGCTTTGGTTCTTCTGAATTGATCTCTGTATGGACTATTATTCCCCAGCCCACGTAATGACAGACCTTACCTTTACATCTGAATAAAATTTTTTTTGGCAAATTAATATTCAAAAAAGGATATTCCCACTTTTAATGGGTAGTTTGACTTGACATCACAGTTTTCTAAGTCAAAGAGGATATACTAACTTGAATGAAAAACATATATGGGTATACAGGATTAGGAGAAAATATAATGTGTAGGAGCTAAAGGACTTGATTTTCTTGGCTAGCAAAATATATTTTACACATTCCAGAGTTGAAGTAGAGACAAATGAATATCCCCATGGTATAATCCCCAGGTTGAAAAATCAGGTGACTTGAGACTTCAAATTCCCCTTTAGGACAGTAAGGGGTTTTTTTTTTGGTATGTTTGATTTGTTTGGTTTTGTTTTTCATATCTTGGTTGGTGGATGAGTCAATGTTTAAATGATCATTTATCATTTACCATATAAAAGAAAAGCTATTCCCCAAAACTCATTTTTATAGTTGCAGGCAAACAGAAATAATAATTTTCAAAGACCTATAGCTGTTTCTTGAAGAATGTCATCCTTTTACCCTATTTTACTTACTATTAACTTACATATGAGTCAGTGTTTAAAGGCTTCACACTGACAGTTACTACCAATTCCCTGCTATAGCAAGTGAGGAGAAGAAACTCAGCTTTCCAGGAATCAAAGTTATCTTTTAAACAGACTCAAAGAAACAGACCAAAGGCACCAACCCACCCATAAGCAGTCATGGCTCCCATCATAAGCCAAGTTGTATTAATTCTAGGTAGTTGGGTGACTATTAAAGTACCTCAACAGGGAGTCATCACACTTATTCTCAGGGTGGTCCTGGTTTTGTCAGGCACTTCAAGAATTATCATTTCAAATATATATACTTGAGCTTGGTAAACATTTGCTGCATGCTCTAGTAATGAGATAAAATAATCTATCAGGATATAGAAAGGATTAATAATATACGAGGAAGTTAGATGTTGGTCTTTATGAAAATTGATGAGTGACTTCTGGAAAGTCTTAGGGAGAAAGAGATTGGTGATTTAGAAAGAGTATAAATGTTCTAGAATCAGCTAGACCTGGTTACAATTCCCAACTCTTCTGTTTTAGTAACTACAAATATAAGCAATTTACTAAACCTCTTCTGGTCATACTTTTCTTAAGGTCATAAACACACGAAATAATACTATCTGTATTAGACGATAGTGCTGAACGTGAAATTAGACGTATAAAAAGGGCCTGGTAAACCAGCTGATGTGCCATAGGAGCTTAGAAAATGTTTACTCACTCCTGGTTAATCACCCTTAGATCCAAGAATTCTCTTTGACTAGGTCAGAGATACCTTTGAAATATAATCCTGGCCTAAACATATGTGTAATTCAAACCTACACCTAACCAAGTTGAGTATGTATAATGAGCCTTGTTTTTGTCTGAAGTCCTCATTTCTTCTTACCCCTTATAGGAATACCTGTTGGGTGCCAGCTATGTTTCAGGTACCTTACTGGACCCTTACATACTTCATGTCCTTTAGTCATTATAACTGAAATGAGGTAGCATTGTGGTTCCAAGTTAACACAGAGGGGACTGAATTTCTCGAAAATTAACTAACTCAAAGTTTCACAACTAATGGATGATAATTTGTCTCTGTATCCTGTCCTACTTTACCATTCTATCTCCCTCTCAGTTCTGTGATGTCAGAGGTTTCAGAAGTATGATGTCCAGAAACCAGTCTGGGTGTCCATCATGACAAACTCATCAACATAGGAACAAAAAGTAAAACGTTAAGATTACTCTGCAGACCGTGGATGTTGGCAACACAAACAAATTTGTCCTTCTCTTACTTTGCTGGTTGATAGCACTGCACTGGATGCTAGAGGTACAGTAATGTAATATGCCAGACAAGGAGGATTCCCACCACCCCCTATAGATGGCCCATAGGGAGACAGTGGGAGACTAAGCTGAACCTGATCACAGGGGCTAACCTGAAAGCAATCAATACTGCAAGGCTAAGAGTGTGGGTTTAGTTCTGTAGTGGTCCCCTGCCCCTGCCTTGCATGTGTACTCCTGTCTACTTTTCCACTACCTTTCTTACGTCTTTAAGAAATACCATGGAGAGGACAACACTGCCAAAGGCGTATCATTTATTAAAGCTTCTGTCCAGAATCCTGATCTGTTCGTTGTCTCTGGTCAGCAGAGCTAGACAATGTAGAGACATCCAGGACCCTATATTCCTTTCATTTGAAGTCAGGAACTAAGTTAAGCCTGAGTAGTGTTCTATTATCCCAAGACTTTTCTGTACCCCACAAACTTCTCCAAGTCCATGGTTTTCATCCACGGAGAGAGGGGAGATGTATTTAGGTATTTTAACTCTTTCACTTGCCCGTCCAAAAGCTGAGGTCCTAGGCTCTCATAGTTCCATTGTGAAACCTCCGTGAGACTAGAGAAGACATTTAAGAGCCAGTGAAGACTTTTGTTATTACAAAACATAGAAAAAAACAAATGGTTGCACCTTTAGAAGCCATTGCTTGGAAAAATAGATGATAAAAAGTTGAGATAAAATTGGTAACTTTAATAAGCATATTTGTATTTTAATTATCAGAAGAACATCTATGCACATTTGAAAAATATATATAGTGATCCATGTACTTGGGAGACTCAACATCAAACAATTCTTAGTGTGTTCAATAGGATACCTGGGACCCTTAAGGCCATTTTGCAGCGTCTCCACAAGGGAGAACCTCAGCCACAGGTTGACAATCCCTGCTTTTGGTAATGCTGAGCTACCTAGGATTGTGATTACATATGTAAAATGACATATTAAGGAAACTGATGGATCAGTAGAGGCCTAAGAGACTGACTACAGGCAGATTATTTGATGATTACATTATTCTAAGTATGAGGTTTTGGGGTCTAGCCCTAGGTGATGGCAGTAGAAGCAAAAATTAGTTGGTAAATATAAAGAATATGTAAGTTTATTTTTTTCTTATATATTTTTTGCTACTTGGATGTTGGAAGAAAGTGAGTGGCTTCAAATTTTCAAGTCTTCGTGACGGCGGGTGGGGGGTGATGGTAGTAAACCATTAGCTTTGGGGAAAATATAAAGCCAGTCTTAGCTGTCTTGAAATAATGGTGGTTTATTTGCTAGGTAGGTGGATGGGGGCTGGGGGGTGTTAAGCCGTCAGTTAGAAACATGTGACTAAAATTCAAAAGAGAAGGCATGACTGTAGATAGACTGTCATTTCTGTAGAAGTCATTAAGACAGTAAGAGGACAAAAATGCTCTAAGAGGAAGACTGCAGAACTGAAACAGTTAAAGATGGATATAGAATCTACCAATTCAGCCAATGTTTACTGTAAAGGGCAAGACCTTAAATATTTTCATGTTTGTGGGCCAAAGGTCTCTGTTGCAACTACTTAACTGTCTCATCAGAGAAGAGAAGCAACCATAGACAATAATAAGTGAATTGGTCTGGCAGTGTTCTGATCAAATTCCATTACTAAACAGGTGCCTGGCTGGATTTGGCCCGAAGACTTAAAGATTGCTTACCTCTGGTCTGAAAACTTGAGTTCCAGGAGGAACTCAAGACAAGGAGCATGTCTTCTTGGCTTACTACTGTATTCTTAGCCACTTGCACAGCACAAGGCTTAGCATAGGTTCTTAACAGACATTTGTCGAATCGATGAATGCTGTGATGGAATGAGTGTGTCTACATTTAGCTATAAGAAGGAAACAAAACCAAGAGCAATCTAAGACTTATGAGAAAATCAAGATTGTATGGCCCAGACAAAATCAAGCAACTAGTGTGTCAACAAAGGAAAGGCCAGCAACCATAATGACTGACTGATTATGAAGAATGGTTATAAATTTTGTTGGCTATTAGTAACAAGTCAGATACAGCGGTATGAAGGATAAGAATGAAAGAACACAGGAATGTTATCAAATACAGGATATACCCACTCAAAATAACCTGGCTATCTGGATGGAAATAACTTTGTCAAGAAATTTGCATGATTTAATTTCAATAGTTACTGCTCTTAACATTTTAAAATTTTCAGTCAAGGGGTTCCCTGATGGTGTAGTGGCTAGGCTTCAGTGTTCTTAACACTGTGGCCTGGGTCCGATTCCCAGCCAGGGAACTACCACATCAAAAAAAAAAAAAACAAAAAAAAAGAAAGTAGATTAGTGGTTGACTAAGGCTGAAAGGTGTGGAGCTGGAAGAGCATGAGGACTAATGAGGACAATGAATATGAAATTTCTTTATGGGGGGCTCAAAATGTTCTAAAATTGATGGTGGTCACAATTGGAAAATTCAGAATATACTAAAACCATTGAATTGTACACTTTAAATGAGTAAGTCAGAGTTCCCTGATGGTGTAGTGGCTAGGCTTCAGCATTCTCAACACTGTGGCCTGGGTTCGATTCCCAGCCAGGGAACTACCCTGCCCCACCACCACCCCCAAAAAATTTTTTTCAGTCAAAAAGATATGATTTTAATTATAATCTAAAATCTGTGGATTAGACTTTTAAAGACCTAACATCATGATTTTGTGAACTATTTGAGGGAGAATCAGTTAAACTTTTTTTTTCTTTTTGATACTATGTAGATAAAATAACCAGCTTGACTAATTTCTTTAAGTAGTTCTGTTGATATTTGTTAAACATTTTTGAGCTATTTTTCCTTAAATGTATGAATTTAACTTTTGTGTATTTCCAACTTCATTTCATGAAGTCAATATTAAACATTCAACTTAAATATTTTCTTTTTATTATTAGTTTGCAACATTTACTTATTTCTTCCAGATTATCCCACACAGAGCTGTCAGAATTACTTCATAATGACTTCAAAGAAAATTTTTTTCTCTAAATACTCTTATCCCAAGGTAAATTGATAGATTTCTAATGAATAAATTTCAGGAGGAAAACACCAGCATTTTTATACTTCAGAGTATTTAATTCCCTCACCCTTAACTGAAGCCACCTGTCATTCTAAGTTCACACAGTTGGTTTTAACAATGGAAAATTATTATTTTTTTTTGCACAGTATCCATCACCTTTGTGTCATTTGCTACCTAGTCTGGTTAGTTTGTTATGCCTATGCAAGTGGAAGAAAACACCACCATAAACATGTTTAATCATGTCATTGAAGCTTTTCTTGGAATAATTGGAGTGTGATGATGGGGCAGGGAGAAAAGAGGGAATGGAAATTGAGGAAAGGGTTCTCAGCCTGAATTTTCCAAATTGGCTATTTATCTGGTTAATTCTTCATCTTTCCTCATCACCATGTCTGAATTGAGAAAATCTTCCTAATGATAATAAACTATGTCAAGAACAGATGGCTGATTTGATGTGATGAAAATAGCTGTGTCAATTGAGGGTATTTTTTTCCTTACCCGTTTGCTTTTCGTTACTCTGGGGTTGGTGGTTCATGCGTTTTTTTCATTTATAGTATTTATCCTCAACCCAACACAATGGGGTGTATTTCTTCCCAAAATCAGTTTGGACTCTTTTCTCTGAAAGAATGAATGAAGTGGGGTTTAAAAAAAATAGCAATTATCACCTTTCCCACCTATTCAGCTTTAGTTAAGTTACTTTTGGAAGGATCAGTTTACAACAAATGTTTAGTGTCAGGAATTTTGCAGTTTCATAGGCCTTGACAGCTTGGCATGAAAAGCGGTGGCATTATGTCAATTGTAAATGAGTATGCTATTTACATACTAATTAAACTTTGCACTATTGGGGTGAAAGAATGTCATTTGGAGCACCCTGGTTATTCTGTTTATATCATTGTTGTCTATTTAAACAGTCCATTGTTTGGCATGTCACAGCTTTATCCCCAAAATGCCATTTTGTAATCTTGCACTACTTTAAAATTATTACCCCACTGCCTGGCTAATCACATCGAATCAGTCTGTCTAGAAGCAAAGGGGTTTCGCAGATTCACCTTGCTTTATAATAGCAATGAGTTTGTGGGTGGTGATGATAGTAACAGCTTTTATCAATTGCTTCGATATGCCACGCCCATGGCATTTTGCTAAACAATTTTTAGATCTTAATTTACTTAATCTTCAAAGTGAAGTGGATATATTATTACACCCTTTTTACGCATGAGGAAATTGGGGTCTCCCAGTCTGTAAGTGAGGACAGCAGGACTCCAGTGTCTGTGCTGTTATCCACCATACTACACTGCTCCCCGCTCCGCTGTGTCATCCAGCCACAAAGGGCCCTACTGCTGTCAGATGTGGCCGAGGTTACTGAAAATATACCAGGAGCAGGAATTTCACTTATCAATTCCATCTATTTACTTAAGGAAGTCAGTGATAAATGATGAAGAGCATATGCATATTACCAGTATGTGTTTCGTTATTTACATTAGAAAATATATCACTAATACAGGCTTCCATGACGTACACATTTCCCACTGCCTTTTAGTTGCATTTTATCCTATTGTAGTTGCATTTTATCCTATCTTCTACCAAAGCAGGCTGACCTAGTTCACTGGTGATGCCATGACAAGAATTCCACATGTGTTCTAGGAACCTGATTCAGGAATACTGATAGTGTCTGTTAGTATATATAATGACAAGTGATTAATAGCCTATTGAGCTCTTTTATTCTTCTACTTCACCTCTGCAGAAGGTGGTTTATTGGATTTGGCTAAAGACTTTTTTTTTTCTCACTGGATAAGGAGCAGAAACAACATTATATCATACCTGTGTGGGAGTTGGTTTAAAAAGATTTACAGCGATAAAGAGCAAGATCAGAACTTTTCCTGGCTGACGGTCTGGTGGGATGACCTCACCATCCATGTGTATATTTATACACCCCATGTTGAGAGTGCAGAGCTGGCATTCCTTGGCATTGTCAACAGAAAGCTGGTCTGTACTTCCTTCTTTTCTAAAAATGACAGAAACAGAAAGTCTAGATAGTTGACATTGAAATAACGTGCCAAGAAAGGGTTGAACATATGATCCTTTATAGCTTTTTCCTCACTATTTTCAACAATCCTCAAGGTTGAAATAATTCCATTAATACAGTAAAAAATCCAAAGGAAAAAAAGAAAGAAAATATACTTTAGCTTGCCATCATTACAACTACCAAACCACATTTCATGAAATGTGACATCATTTTGCTCCATAACCTTGCCAAAGGGGGAAAAAAATCTAAATTTTAAGCTGATAACTCAAATGGTTCCAGAGATATCAACTTGTGAAATGTCACAATTTTGTATTGTGCTGAAAAGCCACCTTACAACACAGGGACTACCATCACTCTTTAATATCCAGCAGAGCCCCCCGCTGTGCTTTGTCAGTCACTAGCAACATCCAAGTCTTCCAGTAAAAGTAATTCACACTTTTTTCACAACACTGTTGCTTTAATTACCACTGAACTCTGCTGATGCTCAGGCAGGCCTGGCAGGACTGAGGGAGGGTCAGAGCCACAAAAGAAGCAAATAGCTTTTTTCCCTCCTTACTTTATTATTAACAAACCATCTTTGATGGAAATGTTTTTAGTTCTGAGGCCTGGACTTAACTCTGGGTTCCCTTGACGTATTCATTATCAAAAGAGACCCACAGATGTCATTGAGAGAGAGAGAGAGAGAGAGGAGAGAGAGAGAGAAATATTACCTACAGTCCTACTTAGAAATTAGAAATTTTGGCAAAGAACTACTTAGCTATTCAAAACTGACAAACAGTGATTGTATTTCTCATATAACTCACTTTCTGCAAATGAGCATGAATTTCATATAGTGCTGTCTTGCTGGACAAACATCAATTTATCTACTTATTTACTGTGGGTTATTTTTTATTTTTTGGATTAGTTAACACAATAAATCATATACCAAAGGAAACCACAGAACTGCCAAAATCTACCAGTGCATAAAAGTGATGCAAAGAGCCCTTGCTTTATACTTAATGTGACAGCAATGTGATAGGTATGACATCTTATATGTATGTATAAGGCACCTTTCACTCTGCATCACAAAATATTTCTTCAATAAAACTATCCCTGTGAAACCAGCTCTCACAGTCTCCTCCACATAAAATATGAAGATACCTATCAGTAATATCATACATAATTTTAGGGAAGAAATAAATAGGTCTGTGACCTTATGTAAATGACTTACATGACTGCTAAGTTATCTCCTGGCTCTAAAATTCCATGTTTAAAACATTATAAAGTTACACTATAGGTTTGTTTATACATTATCAAGTAATCATGCTACTATTGTTTACCTTTTATAATTTACTGATTCATGGACTGATTTGTCACCACTGTGCAGGCTTACCTGGCGGTGTGGTAGATGAATTAATTTAGGCGAAATAATCATCAGGTCCTATTGTAGTTCAATTGATGCATATGTCAAGTCCTCTATGGTTTGGTTCCAACATTTAAAAAATTAATATCTTTATTCCCACCTGTGTAAACCCTATAGGTCATTGGGAATGTGAAATTTTCCTAGGGGTAGAGCATTTAATAAATTGGAGCATCTTGGAAGTAGAGTGTACAATTGCTGTAAAGGGGTTCTTGGAGTTTCGGATAACGAACTAGGTTGGGATAATTCCTTGAATCAAAATTTTCTGCTTATTTCCTTAATTTCAACACTTGTCTCCAAACATTTTCTGTAGAAATCTTACTAATCTTTCAAGACCCATATATACGCACTTATGAAACCATCACCATAGTCAAGATAATGAGCATCTCTCCCAAGTTTTCTTGTGTCCCTTTGTAATCCTTCCATCCTGTACTTAGGCTACACTGATCTGTCACTTTAGATTCATTTGCATTCTCTAGAATGTTGAGTTGAAATCATACAGTATAATATGTTCTTTTTTTGATCTAGTTTCTTTTACTCTATTTGTTACAATATATCAATAGCGATTCCTTGTCTTTACTGAGTACTATTCCATTTTATAGATATACCACCTTTCATTTACCCATTTGTGTTATTTTCAGTTTTTAGCTATTACAAATATAGCTCTTGCTGCAAACATGATTCACTCATCTTTGTTTGGACCTACACTTTTTTTTTTGAGTAAATATCTAGAAGTAGAATGGCTTCCCCCTGCGTGGTAGCCCAAGAACTCTCTCAAAGGAGCAAGATGAGGCAATCTTAGGGTTCACCTCATTTCTTTCCCATCTCTCAGACATCACTTACTTTAGTTGCTTAATGTCCAATGTCTTGAAAATAGTATATTCAAAATTTTCTTTTTATTTTTAGTTGTTTTATCTGCTGAAAGGGAAAATTTGGTGCTTGTTACTTCACCTTGGTACTGTCTCCTTTGAATTCCCTCTAAGTTAAGGACTTAAGAGGCAGAAGAATATTTGCCTCCTCTTTGTGTGTCCTAGAAATTTGCTTTCCAAATGCAACTGGGGATTTGTGTCATGAAGGAGAAGGCCTCTGAAATCTGTTATAAAGTCTGGTGTTTCAGGGTTCTGCAGCTTATTAGCTTTGTAACTTTGGACAAGTTACTAAGCTTCTCCAAACCTCAATTTTCTCATCTTTAATAATAATAACAACAGGAACAATAATAATGGTAAAAACAGTAATAACATCATTATTTCATTAAGATTGCTATAAGGTTAGAAAAAAACTCATGAAAATAACACCAAGCACAATTACAGGCTCTCCATAAATGCTACTGATAATTATTGATTTAATTTTAGGAGCAGCTCTCAGAATAATAAGAAATTATATCAAGCCCTTGGATAAAAGGAACATGGTAAGTAGCTATAATATCCTTGTTTGAAATACTTAGTAATAAAGGTGTTTCCTCACACACTATGAATAGCTGTGGGTTTCATTACCTTTCCCACATCCCATCACTAGAGAACTGACATTCTACAAACTTTACACACAAAAGCATCAAGAAATTCAGTCAAATCATGTTAGGGATCTGGGGAGAGAACTTAAAGCTTGGTCACCAGAAATGATCCCCTCAGAGAAATGTATTCTATCCACCAGGTTTGAAGAAGGGATAATGTGATGTGAAGTCTGAAGCCACAGTGAGTTCATAGAAGGAAACTCTCTATTTTGAACTGACTGAGAGTTTTCTGATTGAGCAAGCTCTATGGCTGGATGAGTAGGCTAAGGCAGAGAACTAGCCTCTTAGGTTCAATTTGCTGGTGAATTCCACTTTTAATTAGCACAGTAACAAATAGCTAGTTGAACTCTGCATGTGTGTGTCTGTGTGCATGTGTGTGTGTGTGTGTGTGTGTGTGTTGGTAATAAAGAAAGTAAACAGTCTAAATTTTTTCTTATTTAATGGCCATTTGAATCTTCATAAATGATATTGGTAGATATAGACAACGTAGACTACATGAGAGTTTGAATGATCTTTAACTGCTTGAAAATTGAAAAGAGTAGCTATAAAAACTGCAACTACTTTTTAAGGACTCTATTGAAAACCTGACTGCGTAACGCTGGGCTGCCATGTGCTCTGATATGATTGGGGCCGCTTAAGGCTGTGCAGTGCTATGGGCCTAGAGAAGCACTGAAGAGGAACTTTGGTGCTAATACTGGATATATTGTTCGTTGGAAGGCATTTTTTATACTGCTATGTGCAATACTATTTTTGGTCCCAGGCAAAAGCTGCCACCGCCTTCAGCCCTGGGCTTTGCTAGACCCATGTTATTCCTCCTCAGGCCCTTTTCAGTCCTCCTTAAGGAGTCCAGTGTTCAAAGAAGCAAGGACTTCCCCACTTGGATCCTGAACACCTGCCCCCTGAATACAGGCCATGCTCTGGATAAAGTAGACCCCCGAATTTCTACCTAATGGTTCCAAACCCACCTCCAGAGTTTGTGCAGGCCTCTTCCCTTGGTCTATCCTCTTAGGAATGGACCTTACCAATGCCCTCTGCACTCCTGAGAGCTAGGTGTAGAGTGAGCATAAAAATGTAGGAAGATGTGTTCACACACATGTGAGGCCCCACAGAGTGCAGGGATCGGAAGACAGGAGGTTTGTCAAGGACTAGGAGGGTTCCCCTCTTTTGCCACTTCTTGCATAGAACTTCAGGGAGCCCCAATATTCTAAACTGACACCTAGGTTGTTATTACAGTATATTAGTCAAGATACATGTAAGAGGACAGAATCTATTTTAGTCAATAATTTTCTAACTTGATAGGTAATGTGAAAATATTTTGACATACAGTACGTTGGCCTCCTTTTTTATTATTTCTCCAGGCCCTTCAAATGTTAGGCGTAATCCTTACTTTGTGACTTAATCCCAAATAGGTTTTCCCTTCTCTCTCTTGCTTATCTCCTTTATGCAGAATGGAAAGATGAAACAGAATCAGAAGGACAGAACACTGATGAATTATTTTGTCCTAAGGTATCCATTTTATGATCCGCTGAGTAATTACCACTTCTGCCGCCTTCACAGACATTGTAATGAAATGCTTCCATCTTTGGCATCTTCAGAGGAGAAAGTCAGCAGTATGGTCTTCAAGTCCTAGGCCTCTGGATCCCTAGTCAGCCTTTGGATCTCCTTCAGGCTCTCCACAAGCTGTTTGGAGTTCTCCAGCTAGTGCCTGGGTGCCAGTTTCAATTTGACCCTCAGAGACATCATGTCATCTTAACATCTATCACCTTCCCTCATCCTCTGTCGACCTCTAGGTGCTCTTGTTACCTTCAATGTTATACCTACTGCCTGCATCCTCTGAGACAGGGAGGGCTCCTCCCCAGAAATGTTGACTTCCTTATTTTCTACCTTGTGAGCTCTTACACCTTCTTCCAGTCGCAGCTCAAGATTTCTCTCTTCCTAGGGAACACCTCCCTGATGTAGTACTCCCTGAAAGAAGTACGTTTGGAGTCATGGTGAACTGGATTTCAAGTCAATGTTTTGTTACTTACTATGTCACTTCATACAGGTCATTCAAACTTTTAGAGTCTCAACCTCTCAGTAAACAAGTGTAAGAAAACCATTTCAACTTGTCTTTTGGGATGATTTGGTGATGTCATTAATGTAAAGCACTTGGTGTATTTTGGATTATTTCTTATGTTGACTCCTCGAGTCCACATAAGCACTTCTTTCTGTATGTGTCCATAAGTTCTGTAACAAACCCCAGTTAGCCAAAACAGCAATATTAATACACCAGGCCATAAAAATATAATGCATTGAGGAAGGGTTACCAGTTTTTATTGGCCAGAATTTAGGGTACATTCAGAAAATGTGTTGGAGAGGTTGACTGAAATCATGTTGCGATAGGCATTTTAGATTAAATTGAGAAATTTGAGACTTCCTAGAATTCCTGGAATGGGTATGGAAGTTTCCCTCTTCTTTAGATAAAACCTCATTAAACATCTTAAAATACCTCAGCTTAACACATACCTGGTGATGACATGTTGCCAAGGGAAGCTTTGGGACTTCTTTATGCTCGCCATCGTATGAATGATACATTCTAAATAAATTAGCTATGTCAAACATAGTAATATGTTTTGGATCAAGTGAGACTGTCATAGTCTTAATTCTCATTATCCCCCAAACTAGACAAACTGTTTCATAAGGATTTTTCTTAGTGCTTGTGTTTCAAAATGAAATTTTTACCAATTTGGGATACTAATGATTTAGCCACATACCAAGTTGGAGTTTCTCCAGCGTGCATGTGCTCTTTCTGAAAAGGAAGAAGGCAAGCTGCCAGTCAAAAAACTAGTTGCAGGTTGCAGGCAGAGACCAGATTGGTGATAATTTTGGCAGGGTGTCCTCTACACAGATATGCTCAGAAAATGCTACTATGTCTGATCAAATCGTTCATATTCCCACTAAGAGGCCTCCCTTGAAGACGTGACATTTGCTCAACCTAGAGCTGGAAGGAAGGCAGTAGCATGCGCAGTCTCCAATTAGCCAGAAGATTTTAATCTACTTTGCAGAACTAATCGAATGGTTGTGCTTCCCCAGCATTCATGTGAATTGCACCCTAGCTGGAGGTTAACGGACTAAACAATAGCAGCAGCAATTAAGTGGATGTAAATGAATGTGATAGGCTAATTCTCACAAGGAGAACATCAATGTGTCAGTGTCACTGCACTGGTGTCTGGAATGAAAGAGGAATTGACTGGAATGAAGAAGGGAATGCGTAGCAATTTTATAAGGACATATATGCTTCCACTTAACTAGTGAGAAATTCTTTGCATGTAGACAGGAGAAATAAAAATAACTAATGACAACAGTTCTCTTCTATATACCTCTTGTGGGAGGGTAAAAAAGAAAACACCACACTTCCACATAAATACATTCAAAGGTATTATACCTCATGGTGTACCTTAACTATGAAATAGATTGTTGGATATAGAATCGAGTAAAACACAAATCTACTTATGGTATAAAAGGACAGTTTCATGACCTGGGAAGCTGAGACTTCAGAAAAGGACAAACTTGGCTGGTCTTTTTTATATTTGGAAGTGGGAACTGATTGACGAATAAGCAGACTATAGCAAGTTTCTTGCTGCAGGGCTTTAAGCGCAGTCTAGAAATATAGAAGTTGTGGAGCCAGAGGAGTACTTGAGGCCTTGCTTAAGTTCCATTCTTCAGCACTTTGATACTTTTGGGAAAATTCCACATCTGTAGAACAGGGTGTGGGGCTCGAAGGGAATGTGAAATCTGAAAAGGTTTCTGTAAATTCTTTCTGATTAAAGCATCTGCAAACATTATGTGAGCTGTTTGAAAGAAAGGGATTGTATGAATGCAGTGAATATTGCCTGGCTCCCTGCTTCCTGCTCCTTGGGGCAATCCAAAGCAGCTCTGGAATGCACTGGGTGAGGGACCGTTCTGTGTCCAGTCTTCTGGCAGAGGGTGAACCACAATCTGCCTTTCCTAATAAATCTTCAGAAGACATTCCTGGGTGTGTTAGCTCTCTGCTCCTGGATGGATGTATCATAGATGGGCCCGATTACTATTATAATGCACCTGTCAAAAATCAAAGGATGGGGGAGCAGAGTGGATCAGATGTCTATAGGAAGAAAGACAATCACAATACAAAGTATGGGATAAAAAGTTTTCTACTGAAGAAAAATTTCTCAAAGGGCTCCTGAGGCATTAGAGTAAACTACCAAGGGTTGATCAATATTAAGAGATTGGTATATTGAGAGAATGAAAAATAAAAAACATGGAAAAGGTGAGTGCATATATTTAGAGTCCTTTTTTAGAGTATGCTCAGAAGATTTTTAAGAGCATATTTAGAGAAATCAAAGTTTTCAGAGGAGATGAAGCCCAGTGAGGACCCAAATTACTTATCAGTATATAAATACACTATATAAACAGTGAAATTGAAATAAAGCTACATATGAATGAAGTGATTGTACATTTTGGTTCTTGACCTTTCTGTTATTTTTTGAAGTTGTTTAATAGAAATCCATTTCTATTAAATGGATTTCTGCTAGGATCGAACCTATGACTTTGCCTTCTATAAATAAATTTTATTAATAAAAATTTAAACTTGAAAAATTGAATTTTGAGGAGTATACACAAATTCAAGTTTAGTTAAATTAGTTGCTGATTTAGCTCAGTCTCCCTGCCCCACATTTTTGTAGACAAAGCCTCAAAGAAAGGTGATAGCAATTATCAGTGACACTTATTTAGCAGATTTAGATAGAAATATTATAGTTATTACAAATTAGCAATTTCTTTCCAGTAAAACAAGAGATGAAACAATGGAGATGAGTAGCATAAGTTGGTCTGTCATGCCTCAGTGATTTAAATGGAATCAGACATTTTTTTGAGTCAAAAATTTTTGAGATTATAATGTACCTGACCTATCTATTTATTTACCTGAAGACTAATGTTATACCTACATATGGGCTGGCCGAGGGAAGAAAAGAGAGTGTAAAGCAAAAAGTTCAAGCAGTTTTAAAAATTATGTGCCCATAAGTTTAACACATCCGTATACTGTAAAATGCTGGAACCATTCTTACGAGCAGCAAATGCGAAAACAATGAAGCATGGGTAATAAGGCTCTATAAAACAAACAGCGTGCATTTAAAAGGAAGGAACACATCATGGCATAAATTTGATTCCACTGAGATAGATTACTGGTTTCATCTGTCAGTGGAAGGCAATGTCTTAGACACACCTTATATTATGCAACACATGTGGAGTTTGAGAGAATATGAATTCATTTTGCCACTATTTACACAGGCACATTATCACAGAAAGAATACATTCTTCTTCTGTTTAAATTAGGTAAAAATGTATTTGTAATATGCTAGGTGAGGTAGGAGATAAGTTAGAACTAGAAAACTTTGTGCACCCCTTTTTATTTTTTTAGTTGAAGAAATACCAGCTCAAGTGATCAACTTGTAACCATGTTCCTGATGAAATTATGAAAAAAACAAAGCATGTAATAGGGTATTTTGAAATAAGTTTTGTTTTCCGATTCCTGATAAGCAATAAAGAACATAGTATCTAATATACAACATGATGACTATAATTAAAATAAGGTATTGAACATTGGAACTATGTATGCTAAGAGTGCAGATTTCAAGTGCTCTCATCACACACACAAAATGATAACTACTTGAGAAGATATGTTAATTAGCTTGAATGTAGTCATCATTTCACTACGTGTATGCATATCAAATCGTCATGCTATATCGTTTCAATATATATATTTTTATTAAACAAAATTGAATAATAAGAAAAGGAACAGAGTCTCTGTTCTAATATACTGCTCCTAATTTCTGGATTTTAGTGACATCTCTAGGGAGTCAGTAGGGACTAGAAGGGAAGTTAAAGATATTTATTCTAATTTTATTGGAGGAGAAAAGGTGGTTTACTTACCCACATTTTTACAGTCATCATGGATGGAAAGCATGGATTGAGTCAGGTTTCAGAGCATCTAATATGATTCTTTTAAAAAGTGTGAACACTCTTAACTTTTGGCAAGAACAAAGTAAAACCTCTTGTGTGGTGAGTCAAACTTGTATGAACTCTAATGTGTCAGGAATTTACTCTAGATATTTAATGTGTATCATCCTATTTCATAGTCATAATACATCAATATTTTAATTATTAGTATTCCCACTTTTTAAATGACCAAGCTCTTCCTTAGAGATGGTAAGGGGCTGTTGCTGGTCTCCCAGCCAGTGCACAGGCAGGCCAGGATTCCACGGGTGAACTGTCCACGAAAGGGCATTGTGAAGTCTGCAGTGGTAATATGCACTCATGTTGGGACAGAAATCCTTGCACTGAGTAAAGCTATTTTCAGGAAATTTCCGATAATTTTAAGATCTATAAATACATAAATGGCTTCTTCATAGGGTTCTTGTCACTTGAAATAGTTTGGGTGTTAAAGAGAACAATTTTATCATGGCTAAAAATGAAATGAATACCTAAAAACACTCTTTTTCTTGCTCAAATTTCAATTCGTATGTTAGTACAAAAAATAGGAATGAAGGAAAGACAGAAGGGAGGCAGGGTGGAGAAAGGAAGAAGAAAGAGAGAGAAGAGAAGAGAAGAGAAAAGGAAGGCCCTAGGGTTAAATCTGTGGCCGTTAGAAATGTTTTTAGAACTGTTTCTAAATATGAAAGGACATTGGTGCATTTTCCTAACAATGGTATAAGATATGTACTAGCTACATTTATTCAAAGGTGATAGGCCAGAATTGACAGCAATATGTAGCCATCAGGGCTATACACTAGGCCATGCAGTCTTTGATTTTTATCAATGATGATGTGGTTAAACAAATAATGATAAAATGATTAAAATGGATAAGCTGGCCATTTTGAAAGCCAGCTTATCCATTCATTCCATGTGGGCCAGGGCCATATACATACATATTTTTTTTCCAGGAGTAAAATGCACTTGCAGAATTAGTTGTAAGTTTGAACTCTTTTACCCCAAGTTCCGTGCATGTGTTTCTATTGGGGGAATGATAACAGTTCTTTATTTAGACTATAAAATGATTAGAGATTAAGTCCTTTAGGGTCCAAATTCCCACACCTGGAATGCTAGCCAGTGAACAGGTGGTCAGCAGGTACACAGCAGGTACTCACCACTCCCAGTCTGTGGTATTACCTGGGCAGGAGGCACCTTGGCCTCTTCAAGGATGCAAAACACTCTCAGATTCCCAGGGTTCTATGTCAACTGCTATGTACCCTCATTACTTCTCTCTGTGTGATGTGAGGTTAGTGAGAAATGACAGGTTGAGTTTTTGCCTCAATGTGTAGAAAGTGCCAACATACTCTCCCAAGTGCCATTTCTTTTTTTTTTTTTTTTTTTTTAAATCATTATAACTAGGCTCAAACACATTTTTATTAATCAAAACAGGAACCATTACAATCAACACATTTTTGCCAATGAGAAATAAGTTTGTTTATTCCTATAGCATAAAAATCTATGCTTCAGAATTCAATAAACTCTTGGAAAGCATTTTCTGCATACTGCTAGTTATGGAACTGATTTCCCTGCAAAAAATTGTCAAGATGCTTGAAGAAGTGGTAGTTAGTTGATGAGAGGTCAGGTGAATATGGTGGATGAGGCAAAACTTCATAGCCCAAATCGTTCAACCTTTGAAATGTTGGTTGTGCAACATGCAGTCGAGGGTTGTCATGGAGAATTGGGTCTTTTCTGTTATCAATG